>LPNX010627461.1:191527-266527 GCA_001517045.1 Pseudotsuga menziesii
TCAACCGAGGGTTTTTTAAACCCTCGGTCGAGGGCCTTACAAACCCTCGGTCGAGGTTTTGTTAATACCTCGACCGAGGTATTTAAATACCTCAGTCGAGGTTTATACCTCGGTCGAGGGCTTAAAAAAACAGACTTAGCCCTCATTCAAGCAAATGGAAAATTTCTTGTGCCTTGCAGAGGTGTAAACCCTGCCATTTCTAGCACATAAGTGAGCGGAGTTGATACCAATAGATTCACCAACGAATCTTCTATCCATTGAGATATCATACACGCATTTTAGCATTCATATGATATTTATTTTTTAATTACTTCTAAAACTTATACTTAGAAAACCACACTGCAACTTCGAAGTAGCTCAAAGAAAAATCCGCAGAGTTAAAAATACACAGCCAAAAAATTCGTAAAAATGCACACATCGCATATCGACGTGTCCTCTTCAAAAGGGTATCTTTGGTTTTTCAATTTTTGAAAAAATTAGAAAAAATTCCTTTACGTGGACAAATATGTGTTTAAAACAATGCTGAAATCGAATGTGGTCACTTTCGAAAAATAATAAATAATTGTATAATGCGAAAAAAATTAACAAAAAAATATGCACATCACACTGCATTTTATGTATATCATGCTCATATATTTATTTTTTTTAAATTATTAATGCAAGATTGAATTACTCTATGTGGACACGAGCCACTTATTATCTTCTTCAAATTTTTAAGGTCACACAGTTCATTAAATGCAAAAATTCACACATTAAATGACATCGGAATATTTTTTTTAAAATATCACTATGAAGCCAACATAATATTCTACAATTTTTTTTTTTACTGCAAGTCAAAATTCACATGGCATATATGCGTTTTGAGGGCTTCAATCTAGCACATGAGTAAAAAATCAGGTTTTCATCGCCAAATTTGGCCAAAAAGTGTTACCCATCTTCATGGAATCACCCATGACTCAAATACATTACAGACACTTCCTGGAATAAAAATCGGGGTACAAGGCATAAGATATACAAGTGAATACATTCTGAAGTTACAAATACATCAACATATTCAAACATTAATGATTTTTTGGTCTTAAATAAAAGTTTGTCAAAGTTAAGAGTTTCTCAATTTATTGAATTTAGATCATTTATTTGTTTGTAATAATGCACATGTTTTTTGATAGTTGTTTTCTTTCTTATTGAAGGGGCTTGAGGTTAGCCCGAGGCTTACTTAGCTTTCTGAAGCTAACATAGATTCAAAGCTTTTATAGGTCTTTACAGGTAAAATTTTACTTCCATGTTACGAGGTATAAAATTTAAAGTTCGAAAGACTAAAATGAGTAAGTTAATAAAGAAGGTCCTAAACTTTATTTTTAGTCTATAATATCAAAATGTAAGAAACTCTCAGTTCCATAACCAAGACTATTGCTCTTGATAGCGGAATAGAGTTTCTAGTGTGCTTATCTATTTTAATAATTAAGTTATAAGTTTGATGGAGTGTAATTATCAACATGCTCTTAGTTTTTGAAGGTACTATAAACCCTATTACTTTCCATATATTTTATAACTAAGGAATTTATTTCTGCTAAGACCTAGAACTTCTTAAGTTCTAACATTATCATCACTATTTTTTTTAGCACATATATACTAACTATAACTAAAACAAACCTAGTCTATGCATATATACATTTGTTGCATAACATATATACTATCCTAAGTATATATACAATGCATGTCATACAACCTGACTTAGGCATAAATTCATTGCATTATTTAAATAGTAGTTAAAAACTAACTATAAAAAGGACAATACTAACTTATGGATATCATTAATGCATAAAATACTATCTATATCCTATCTAAGATCACACAATGTATATAAATAAACTAAACCTAGCTCGAACTTCGACCGTTAAAAACATTTATTGTTTTAATTATAAACCAATATAGTATTATTTATTTTATATGTTATTTGATATAATGTTTAACCGAAAGTCATGGTGTTGACTTCCTATACAAAACGCAGGCTCCTACTAAATCAGATGACTATGAAATTTCATTGTTAGTGGATTCCATGTGGAGACTAGTCGTTGGAGGAAGGGTTTGGTGCTAAACCCTAAGAACAAAATGTTAAACGCTTCACCTAAATACTACCGGGGTTCGTTTGTTCTTTTCTTGTTTTTTTGGGTGGAGAAGCAGGCTGACAGGCTGTGGGCCTTTCGTCCTCTGCAATGAGTACCATCCCTTAATTACCTGTGGTGTTAGCAGGTTCTCCACTCTAATTTATTTTCCTTTATTGTATTCTGCATGTTTTGTCGTGGCATTAAGCAGGCTGCCTGCTTTTGTTTTTCTTTTCCATCATCATCGTCTTCAAGCTCACCTTTACACAGTTTGATAAGTGGCGTGATTTTATTGCATTCTTATATTAATTAATAAACCAAGCTAAATAATAACATAGTTTACTGTTTGTTGTGTTGATGGTAGGTGAAAACATTCAGTCGAAGGATGAAGGAATTTTTTTTTAGAAGCTGAAGGGTGCGGCATGAAAATTCCAATAAACCCCGGTTTCAACCTTGAGGTGCCCTCCATCATTGGGTGTGTTCATAGTGATTTCGATGGTGCTAAGGGATAGCTATGGTGTTCATTTACTATATTAGATGATATTTTGTTTTGTTTAAAGATGGAGGAGGAGGCTGTATAGCTATTTTTGTTGATAACCCTTGGAGTTTTGCAAAAGAGCTACGGCTCATGTACTAATATGATAGGGTAATTCTATTAGTGTGATTACTTGGGTTGGAATCTTACTAGGATTAAAATATTGGCCACTATGGATCTTTCATGGATAGGAAAATATTAAAGCATTCGGGTTTCTGAAGAGTTAATTTCATGTGGTGACTGTTTCTATTAGAGTGGAAACTCTATTTATAAAATATTTGTTTGTTGTAAAGCAAAACTTACTGCTCTTGGTAAAAATATCTATTTAGAAGTTATTTATCCTTTGGTAGTTCAAATGCACAAATATCTCGTTAAACTAATGATAGTTTAAATGACTATGTTAATTTCCTTCTGTTTATAAAGGGTAGAGCTTACAGGCCTGAAATGTTAAACAAGTGTAAGTAAAGCGTTTTTCTTATAATTTTTAGTCATAGACTGAATTTTATTTGTTAAAGAAAATAGATTTCTTGTTTATGATAAATATTAATTAAGAAATGGATGCAAAATTGGGTAAATCCATTTGCAAGATCATTAATGTTATGTGTAATCTGCTCCGTAAGGGAGTTAACCTAGGGTTTTGTTTAAAAGATCAGTTTGATATTTAGGTTAAAGATTAACTTTTTTTATTATTATATATAAACAATTGTTTTATTATCTAGTTTATTTGTTTTAAAAGAAATGTTAGAATCTATCTTTATTTCGAATGGATTCTCGAATAGAAAAGAAAGTTTATATTAACAACGTAGGGTTTTGAAAATAAAAACAGTTTATATATTTATAATAATAGAGTTGTTTTGGTTATTTACAACTTGGTTTACTAATTACTTGTTTTATATACTTCTATTATAATAGGAAATAAAATATTAATATAAATAACTAGTGTTCTTTGCTAGTGTAAATATTTTAACTGTATTACAGTAATATTTATTCTACTATAATACTCTCAATTTACCATCTGTGTATCAAGTGTACTACTATACTATAATTTCTATAATATTATGTAGAGGTTTATATATATAGGTTTAAGTCCTGAAAAACGAAATCATTATTCTATTATGTTATGCACAGTTTTAAGGCTGTGTAACAAAAGCATACTATAAAAGCTCTATGTAATATTTTTAGAGAAATTTATATATATGAAATGGGTTCTAGAAAAATGTTATTACCATGCCTTAAATAATCAGTAAAAGATTCCTAGGTAAAGCAGATTCAAATCATCTTATCCCTATATAATCATTCCTCTAATCCAACCTTCTGTACTATAGTACTTCATCTTATGATGAGTGGAAAAATACAGAAAGAGATTTTTCTCATTAATCCATATTATCTAATTCCAGGTTCAATTATTTAGTTAAACAAATACAAGTAATTTCCTGAATAAAATGCAGACTTAAACTATCTATTTGCAGCTGCAAGTATCTAAGAAATTATAGTAAAACTAATCTTGACTACTTTCATTCCAGTAATTTTACTTGCATAAAGATAAATAAAATAACACATTGGAACCTGATAACATGTAGAGGAGACAAACAGCCCAAGGAGCCCGTTCCACCAAACATTTTCTTGAAGATAGCTCAACTACTTGTTTTAGGACCCCCAAGCCTATCCACTGAACCACTAGGATGAAATCACTGTGTGTAGAAATGGGATTAAATACCCCTACAACTCCATAGAAGTACTTAGCAGTAGTACTTCTACTCTCAGGAGTAAGAACTTAGCTAAAAAGTTGCACTAGTTCTAAAGATGGTCTTAATCACTTCTGCTTTTCCCCTCTTCGAATATCTTGTGCACCATTCTCCACTTCAAAATTTTGACAATGTAATGATTGAACAACCTCCTACTAAATTTGATGGGTAGATACATGCATGCATAGGTATTTTTGGTCAGTTTTTCACTTAATGAGCCACCTGCTCTGTTCCACTTTCTTAGGGAATATGACCACAAAATTAGGGAAGTTTCCCCCTACAATAGCTAGAAGTGGGTGAGGATGCTTCCATGTGTCAGTTTTCTCTCACCCCAACCTATTCCTCCTAGTGGGCCAGTGGACACTCATTCAACAGCCTCCTTAGGTGATTTGTCTCATCTTTTATTTATTAAATAATAAAATATTCAACATAATTAATTGCAGTCATCCTTGACCCCACATGGTCAATAGTCTCAAAATTTACAATAAAAATAAAATATAATGTCTTCTTAGACATAAAATGTTATTGAAATTGGGGTATGTGACAAAGGAAGTGTTGATGATCGAAAGGGTACTAGTGGAGCAACATTCTACCTGGGATACTATTTGGTATCATGGCTAAGCAAGAAACGATCCTCCATTGCACTATATACAATAGAAGTTGAATACATTGTTGCTGCATCATGTTGCACTCAATTCATTTGAGTGAAACATACGTTGGAAGACTTACTTGTAAAGTATGAGCATCCAATAGTGATTAATTGTGACAATAATAGTGCCATAAACATATAAAAAAACCTTGCTATGCACTCCAAGACAAAGCACATCCCTATAAAATATCACTTTTTGAGGAATCAAGTATCAGAGAAGGTGGTGAAACTGGAATATGTTGATACAAGGGAACATATAGTTGATATCTTCACTAAGCCACTACCCAAAGAATACTTTGAGGATCTTAGATAAAAGTTGGGGTTAATCTCCCTACAATAGATATAGAAAAAAAGAAAAAGAAAAAAAGCATTATGTCAGGGGGAGACATGTTGACAGAGGGATACGTAAAAACAACAGCTTTTTCATTAATGTCAAAGGGGGATAAAATTAAAGAGTCGTTGCCATCAATGCCAAAGGGAGAGAATGTTGATTATGATTGTCATCGATGTCAAAGAAATTCATTAATGACAAAGAAAATGACATGACATGTATGATGATGTGACATGTGTGATGAGGTTGCAAAGTCATATGATAATGTTCTAGTGCTCTCATGAAGTTGTTTTTACATTTTTACACCATTCTGTAAAAGTATGGAAACTTATTGAAACTCTTGCTGAAACTATGAAAATTGACTAAGTATAGGAAAATCATAGTTCATTAATGACAAAGGAATAAATAAGGAAGTGATGGTATGTCATGTGGCATGTGTGATGAGTTTGAAAAGTCATATGATGGTGTTCTAGTCCTCTAATGAATTCATTGATACAATTTGACACCATTATGTAAAAGTATGACAACTTGCTCAAACTCTGAAAATTTGACAAAGTATAAATTCTTCTTAATCAAATACATATCCTGTATTTGATTAATCAAATGATTATGAGGATATATAAATCTAGATTTTTTTCTTTTGCATCTAACCATATGATTGTTTTGTCAAGTTAGTCTCTGAAGGTGAATTTATTAGTCTTCCAAAAGTGTTTTTTGGCATGGTTTGCATTGTTTCAGTTCTGATAAATCTTCCTAAGTGGCCTCAGTAAAATGCTTGTCATATTTTATAGGATATTGATAAAAATTATATGAGACCATCAAGTTTTTTCTTGTTGATGTGTGCATCTGACCACAGTATCAGTTCCCCTAAAAACTGGTTGAATAAAAAGTAACAGGTCTGCCAAAATGAGGTTTCAGAGAGTTTTGAGAAATTTGCCGAAAATTGACGTATTGAAAACTCTGTCTAAGTTTCCCTAGTAAAATTTTCGTCATATTTTGTAGAAAACTGATAAACATAACTTGATACCATCAAGATGTAGCTTGTTGATTTGTGCATCTAACCATGTTCATATTTCTCCTAAAAAGTGCTTGAATAAAAAGTTATAGGGCTTCCATAATAGGGTTTCACGTTGTTTTGCATGAGTTCATGTTTCCATAACGAAGAGATGCATTGGTGAAAAGGTTTTAATGAAGGGACAAAATGATGAAAATACACAATGGTTCAAAGACATGATGAAAGAAGTATTTAAACAGAAGTTCAAAGTGGAAGAAAGATGTCTCAACAGTCTAGATCAAAGTAACAACAAGAGAAGACAGAGACCAATGAAGTGAAGGATAATCAGTAACATAATTGAAGAAAATGATCAAATTACAGAGGTAGGGTGGTTCTAAAGAAGGCCTGCGGGGAGGTTTTATCCTCCTTCTAGTAGTGGTTGGAGTACAGGGGTGTTGTAGCATCCTTATCTGTTGGTGCAAGTAGAAAAATCTAGGGTGTTGGCGCATCCTTGTATGTCGGAGCAAGAAGAAACAGGGTGTTGGTGCAACCTTTTTGTATTAGCAGAAAAACAATTTTGTAAAAATCATCTTATTAATGTGTTTCATTTTGTGGTTTTCTCTTTGAGGTTTCCACGATAAAATTATGTGTCCTAACTTGTTTGATTCATTGTTTATATTATACGATTTTTTTTAATAAAGTGAAAAGAATGCAATACTAATTTACCCCCGCCCTCTTAGTATTGTTGTATACATGAACACCATCTACTATCCATTCTACATATGTAAAAGAAGAAGACATTCACTTCATAAGGTGGGTTCAACTAGAGCTAGTGTTGAGCCCATACACTAAACAAAATCCAAGTATTATCTCATATATCAAAAGAGAAACCCAAATGCATTGGGTATATCATTCATAATGGTATGATGGAACAAAATAATTAAGGAAAAGAGGAGGTCTACATAATAGTGAGCTTTGTGAAGATACTCTATTCATAGAGTTTGTGGTGTCACAGGGAGGAGTAGTATATTGCTAAGGGATCCAAGTATGGTGGGATTCAAAGCGTCACTACGGTACCTTGGTATGTTTTCATTATCCCCAAGAAAGGGAGAGGGAAAGGATTGATTGCACTACAAAGAGAAGACCTTGTAGTGGAGGTTTTTTAGAGAATTCCAAGAACAATTTATCCCTTCTCCATTTATAGTGAAGGATTATAGTAGATGCTGGCAACTAGAGTATTTTGTGGAATCACTGTACCTAAATAATAAAGAAACACCAACGCTATTACAAACATAACACACCAGTGTTTACCTTTGAATGCACATCAATAAGCTTGATTATTACAAAACTCTAAAGCATCGATTTTATTGCGCCGAGAGGCGCTCTACAGCCCAGTATGGGGTAGATCTTGTAACGTTAAGTAACGTTGTAGTGTTACGTAACGCTACAAAGTTACGTAATGTTACATAATATTATGTCGGCTATAAAAAAATAGAAAAAAAAATAGAAGTAAAGTTACAATGTTATGTTGGCTAAAAAAATAGAAAATTAGAAGAAAAAAAAAACAACAACTATATAAATAGCAAGAAGTATCACAAAATACATCCAAATCCTAGCTACCTTGATCCAGCAACAGCAACAACCACTGCGACAGCAAACAGCAACAACCACTGTGACAGCAACAATAAACCCAGGTAAGAATTTTAAATTTGATAATCGACAATCAATTCAGATATTCTTTTTGCATTCTGTGGCTGATATCCAGGTTCAAATTATTTTCATATTCATATTATTTTAATTTTAGTAGCACATAAAATCTCTGAACAACTTAACGTTTCACCAATTTCTGTCACCAATTTCTTTCACCGAATGGCTCAGACATTCTCTACACAGTTCGTGTGTGACTCGTGTGTGTCTATTCCAAGCAGATCATTCATTCTCTTATACCTCTTGACGAGGGCGTGGAATTTGTCTAAACATTGCTGGGGAGAAACAAAAAAACCTTTCTGCATCATGAGCTCCGAAACAAATTTCCACTTCTCCTTAGTGAACTCTTTATCCACATTACAAACCACTTGAATTAGATGCCTCACCTTGTGATCTGTACAACGCATCCGTGGCCCTTCAGAATTCTTCTGCAAGTCCACCATTTCCGCCACCAAACAGTCCAGGTTTCCTATGATTAAAAGCAGATGTATAAACAGATTATGATTATTAAGACTGGTCGATTATGATGACAGTTAAAAGGATATGTCAATTGAGTGAGATCACATATTATGAGTATTAAGACTGGTGGATTATGATTGGATTGGATACGTTCACCATCTTTGCGTTCTGAAATGAACTATATTCTTGGCAAATCCTTGCCCTCCCTGCCAAGTTTTGATCCTGAAACCATTTTGTGTACTGAAGAGGGATACTTTTTCTACAAACACATTGCTTACACCTGCGCCACTGTCGGAAGCTTTACCCAGGCTTCCCACGCTGCATTATAATATAGTTACAGAAAATACGTTTATGAATATTCTGCAAATAAGGAGAAGTAGAGGATGAAAAGTTCTATGAAGTAGAAAATTTACATCTTAAATCAGGAAGACCTGCAATTTGAGTTTAAATCCATGCTATGACAAGTTTTAAGAGTGAATCAAAATCAAAATTCAGAGAAATTGAAACTCACATAACTATAACTAATTCACTTGTTATATTGATGGATTACTAAATTATATTGATAGATTGTTAAATTATCAAACCTGATCCCACGGCCTGGTCCACAGTGAACACCTTGAATTAATATGTTGGAAGAGCCTGGTCCGATCGAAATACAGTCATCTCCTGTGTAAATTGTGTATACTCTTAGTTTCTATAGATTTGGGTCTCAGATAAATCTATACTTTATCTATACCTCTGGGTTTAAGATGAATCTTCTCTCAGTATCTATACTTTATCTATAGTTCTCAGTCTAAGATGAATCTTACTTTATTTACTAGTTCTGGTCTAAGATGAATCTTACTTTATTTACTTACCTGTTCCTATAGTAACACTAATAATCTTCACGTTGGAAGATTGCTCTACATGAATACCATCTGTGTTTGGACTATCCCCAGGAGCCTGGATCTTTAATCCCTTAGCCTCACTCGATTACACCCGACAAATGCTATGTGAAACTGCTTGCTATTTATGGATTTGATGTTTCTGACGATGAAGAATATCAACGACTGCCATTAAATCCAATATGAGATTATTTAGGACAGTTTCTCAACAAAAATCTTCCATATCAGAAACCTACTGTGTTCACAGAAACAATAAAATAGAAAGAATATGATCACTCAAAGAATGGGAGAAAAAGAAAATATGAATTGTTCTCCACTTGGGAATTGAACTTTAATTACCACAGGCTTGGCTGAACATTCCTGCAAACAGCACCAAAAACAATATAAGTTAGTATGACTCCTAGCTTTATTGGCCAAAAAGAACTAGCAAGATATATAATCTCTTTGTTGCTACGCCTGTAGATGTATCAAATTCTTCGAATGAAGGACGGCATATGCAAGATTGGAAGTAGAGACCTCAAAATTTTGATCTATAAAATGTTAAGAAATGAAACAAATCGATTTAAGAGGTACAAAAATTGCAGATCCAATGCCAATATTATATGGATTTGTTTTTGTTCTTTTCAATATTAAAGAGATCTAAAATTAAAATAAATAGTTGTCGAATGATAACTGAATTACCCCCACCTAAACTTCTAAACAAATATTGGAACAGAAGCTTGGGACAAATTAAAAATTGTATTTCACCTACATCATTGTTGGCACAGTTATGACTCCACCAAGAAGCTCCTTGTCCATCGAGATATCCCCCTCCTTCAAATGTAAGCCTGTTCACAGTCTCGAACTGCGTCCAATAGCCTGAATACAGGTTGTTGTTGGTAGAAGCGAAGAGGCCTCCAACCAACTGCCCAAGGACATATTCAAATTTCAAAATAGAGAAAAATAGCCAACAAATTTATTGGGAGACAAGATGAATTTGAATCTTGGTTTAATGCCAAAAGAAATAATAAAAAAAAAAAAATTTAATGACACCTGGACAGAAATTCTCTTCATGAAGTCAACATCACTCATTTACTAAACCCTAACTACAAACCATTTTCACACTTCATAAAACTCAACCGTTTGACACTTCACGAAACTCAAACTACTAGTCAATTTCACCCATTTCAAGAAACCCAGCTGCAAACCAATTTCACACTCCATGAAACTCAACTGCAAGTCAGTGTCCCATAAGTCTTCCTGAATTGTGTGAAATTGGTACACAGTTGAATTTGCTTACACCTTGAGTTTTTCGATCAGTTTCGAAGCTTCCACAACATCCAAGTGCATATCTAAATTCAATACACCATTACAGGCTACAGCTAAGTGTTGATGGATCTCTCCCTTCCCAAAAAATTAGTTACCTGAAAGGTCATATTATTGTTTTTACAGGCCCTATGAAAGCAACTGGATTAAGCAGATATTTTCCCTTGGGCACATAAACAATGGATGCTTGATTGCTCGTACAAGCTCTAGTCCACGCAGCTGCAGTCGACACAATATGGGGGAGATGTTGTAACGTTTTTACTTAACAAAATGATAAAAAAAGTTGGCCTTGCACATGGTTTTAAACAAGCCATGTGCATGGTTTTAAAACCATGTGTGAGGAAATATTGTAATGTTAGTTCATAACAAAATAAAAAATAATAAAAAATATTATATGTGGGCCATAAATAATATTAAATATTAATAATAAAATATTATATGTCGACCTTAAATAAAAATATGTGTCTTTTGGTTTGAATCAAATCAATGGATACCTACAAAGAGATTTGATCCCTCTCGGTGCTTGATAGAGCCTAGGATTTGGATCTACGTTGGTTTTAAAACCCACACATCAGTGCTCCATGAAAAACAAAGAGCACTAGTGCTTAAAGGGTGTGCATAAAAGTATAACAACATTTGCGTTTATAACAAATAAGTGCATCGGTAAACATAATAAGACCATTGAATATTTTTTTATATTTAGACCCAAATCTCACCGATTTGTGATAAACTTTTAGACACCCCATCTCATTATGTATAAATCACACACTTGTGCATTATTATACTATGTTTATAATTTTTTTCATTTACAAACAACACATTGGTGCATTTTGATACCTAATGGACCAATGAATCTCTTTGTCATACCCTCCAAGGTAGTGTAATATTAAAAAATAAATACTGACCGTAATTTCATTTTTATCTTTAATTCAATGCATTCGACTACCCACACAAGCATTGGCACTCACCCTTTGAGTACGACTGCCTCGTTGGTAGTGCTCTATAATTTAACTTCCATGCTTCAATAGATTTGTCAATGAATTTTTTAATTTTTGAAAATAGTTGATATTTCCATTTTTTTCTCAATGAGCCAACCATGCCCCTCGGGTGGAAAGACAGTATGAAAATTCTTTGTTTCCTCCTTATTTACAATTTTAGCACATTAAAATTTTAAATTTATTTTTAGTTTTCCCATTTTTTATAATAACGAGAGCCACGTGGTGGCAATGTCCCTGACATTAGTACACACTTTTGTTATAAGGAAAAATGCCTTGAGAAGAGTAAGAAGGCACATTCTAAGAGCATTTTGGAGGAGCATGAACTATGGAAATATGCCACTATTTGCAAAAAACATAAAAGTGTAGAATTGTAGAAGCAAATCACTTGTTATCCATCATAGTAATCAACAACATATTATTAAATAGAAAAAAACATTGTGTGTTATCATTAGAATAGAAACATTGTAAAGATTGTGTTATTAAAAATATAATTCAATTTCATTAAAAATGTTATATATTTCAAATTTTTGTGCTAACATATTGATACAAGGTTAAATATCAGACTAATTTAACTCTGCTAATATTTTGTTGTGTTGTTGCACCTTGATTATGGTCATTTGTATTATTTGGGATTTCGGCTTGAAGGTCGTTAGTTTGATGGATTCAGTGGATCGACTTAAATTCTCAAGTATAAAAACATAAATTTAGTGTTGTGCACTCGATACAAGAACCTGATATAAGGTTAAATATCATACTAAGTTAGATAGTTAATATTAACTTTTAATGTCTAGGAGAATTTTATGTAACTTTTAAACTATTAAATAGGTTTCCTAATTAAATCAATTCCAAATATTGTTATGGGTCCGCACCCTTTCAAATTTACGTAGTTGGGAATTTTTAACCATCATGTAGATAATCAAACTATGATCTCAAAATCTATAAGCTTTCACTAGTTTTTGAGTTAGTTTCCTTATCTTTATTACAATTTTTATGCAACATAAGTGGTACTTGTCATTGATTATTTGCACATGTTGGGGATAATAGGCAAACGCAAAATTTGAAAATGTTATACTGAGATTGGATGGACACATTATATTTCTAGGCTTTAATTTTTGAGACTAGGTTGAAAAAGCTATGAAAATTGTTTAAAAATATGAAACAAACATTTACTCGAAAGGAAATGAATTGGTACTCTTAGTAATGGTTCTACTTGAGAAAAATGGCTCTATCTAGTTAGTAATTTTTTTCTTTTATTCAAAGTGCATTTCATATAAATATGAATAAGTATATAAATAAATAAAATAAAACAAATATGAACAATAAAGATTTATACCATTTTAAATATATCAAATAAAATAATGCATTAAAAAGTAAAATAAATATTTCCCAAGTTGAAAAGAAACCACTCAACTTTGTTAAAATATACAATCCTATAAGAAATCTTAGACAAAAATCTCATTTAATTATTGTTTTCGACACCTAAACACTATCATGATTTACTTTTACATTATTGGTGAAAAACTCAATGCGGTGAAAAGTAAAAAAAGGTTTAGAAAAATTCCTTGAAAAATAAAAAATGGTGTATGAGATTACTTTAAAAAAATTAATATCCACCTTTCTTAATAAGGATTACTTTATTAATAACATTTTTTTTCAAATCATTGTCCTTTATGGATGTGTGTATCGATGATAACAATAAAACCACCTTATAAATAGTTATTGACATTTTTTTATTTAAAAATCATTGTCTTATTATTAATAGATGTGAGTCATTGTTGTTAACAATCAGAACCCATTGAATGATCTTATAGACGGATAGTATTATTTAATGTAAGAAAACCTTCACCTAAGAACAACAAAACCCTAAAGATGATGATAAAAAAGTTCATATTAAATGTGTAATGTCTCGAGCATAATAGTTGTCCTCATGGATTTTCAAGTATAATAGTTGTACTGAACCGATTTTCACTCCATGTAGGGGAGCTCTAATGAAAATCCTAAAATGGAACTCCCTAATCACATAAGCAAAGCAAAGTTATCTTTGCAAGGGATATAAGGAAAAATTTGAGTGAATTTTTAAGTAGCTCTAATAGGGAAGAAGTAATACGCTATCATCGATAATAAAAATTCAGAGTTGTTTAAGAATAAATCATAGAATAAATAAATTCAAAAGAAGTACTAACTTGTAAATGAATAAATGAGAGAGTAAAAAAATTCAAACAAAACAATACTTTACGAAGGATAAGAAAAATTCAAAGTTAAACAATAAAACCACTTTATAAATAGTTATTGGCATTTTTTCTTTTAAAAATCATTGTCTTATTATTAATGAATGTAAGTCATTGTTGTTAACAATTAAAGAACCCATTAAATGATCTAATATATATCAATTATTATTTAATGTAAAAAAAACTTCACCTCAGAATCAAAAAACCCTAAAAATGATTATAAAAAAGTTCAAATGAGATATGTAATGTTTAATAGTTGTCCTAATCAATTAGACTTTGTATTTAAGCTGTAGGGAAGCTCTAACAGAAAACCTATAATGCATCTCCCTAATCACATAGGCAAAGTAAAGTTCTTTTACCAGGCATATAGTAAAAATGAAGGACGCAAAGTGAAAATTACTGAGAAAAAGCAAACTAAGAAGTAATAACGTACCATGGATAATAAATATTGAGAGTTATCTAAGAATAAATTAGAGAATAAATAAATTCAAACTAAGCATTAATTTGCAAAAGAATAAATGAGAGAATACAAAAATTCAAAGGAAAGCAATAACTTTCCATAGATAAGCAAAGTTTAGAGTTATTTAAGAATAAATAAGAGAAAAGAAAATTTTTAAGGATAACAAAATTTGAGAGTTTTATAAGAATAGATTGAACAATAAAAAGATCTTTAAAAATTTATTTAGGAAATATCTACAATTTTAAATTAAAAAATCCCAACATTTCTTTAAATTCAAATTACAATAACCTAAAAATGAACCAATATTTTGAAATAAATCTAAATAATTAAGATTTATTTATGCTTTTAGAAAGTGAATGGTTAAACATTCTTTCTTAACCTTTTGTTATTTAATCAATAAGAATAAACTATTGAATGTGTATAAATGAGATGTTTAACCTTTGGTTATTTAATTACTACGGATTAAAAACAATAAAACTAGAAAAAAAAGAACACAACAATAAAACCACATAATAATTATTTCTATCAACCTTTAATTATTTAAAATAGAAAGCCCCAATAGTTTGCGCTAAAACTAAAAAAGATCTATGATAGTAGTTATAGATATGCTAAGGATAAATCAAGTAGAGAGTTTGCAAACTAAGGAGTTTGCAATATATCAAGAGAACACATATTTATTAAAATTCCTTTTCCTTAATCTCAGAGTCATAGGTTTTACAGAAATTTAAAGGAATTTGTTGAAGAGTGCTACCTCATAGATTTAATACGTTGTGTGGACTATTGCACTCACTCTAAGCATAAGATGATGTAAAAAAATATTGGAGAAGCACAGACATTACTTGTGCAGAGCCCCTCCCACAATAAATGTTTTCCTTCCACTATTTGGTCTCCTCTCATGGAGCACAAAGTAAGTAATCACAAAAACTAAAAGCATAGAAAAGCCAGGCAATATATTTAGAGAGTTAATTGTTAAATTACCAAGAAATCACAAAACACTGGAAAAGTTTTCTTTAGAGATAAAATACAAAATACAGAACAGTACAAATCAGAGAAGAATGATTTCTTCATGGCTTTAGTTATTTATTTTACTGATAAATCATAAAATATGACAATAGTTTGCAGTAAAAAAAGAGAATAAATATTTCTTTAACCTTTTAGTTATTTGATTTTGCGGATAAATCAAAGAAAGGGTTAATAGTTTGCACTAAAACTGGAGAAAGAAATATATGTGTGGAAAACTAAAAAACAATCCACAATATATTCAAAGAGAACAAAGATTTATTAAAATTTCATTGACTTAATTTTTTATCATAGCTTTCCTGAAATTTAAAGGAATGTTTAGACCCTTACCTCGTAAGCTTGATATTTCTCCAGACAACGTATGAGGTTATGAAATAGAAAATCTTGGAGAAGCACGGCGTCATCACTCTCCTCTCTCAGTAATATGTGTCTAGTCTCCATGTCTTGACAATGACATCAAACTAAAATTCTTGGAATAGTAAAAGCCATTGGCAGATGAGGCCTTCAAGCACAGGTTTGTTAACCATATTTAAATGCAGAATAATCAGTGAAAAACTTTAAATGGCCACCCAGAAAATAGTGGTGGAACTTCTGCAAAGCATATATCGTAGTAAGAGCTTCCCTTTCGGTAGTAGTGTAGTTGCACTCAACTTGTGACAACTTTCTCGTGGAAAAATACACATGGTGGTCCAAATTACCTTCACAAGGTTGGGTGATAGCAACGCTAAGAGAAATCCCAGAGGCATCTATGTAAAAATTAAATTATACTATCCAATCTAGGTGTGTAAGAATCAAAGCCCTAACCATTTTTTATTTAAGGAGCTCAAAGGCTAAGTCGTAGTCTAGTGTCCACGAGAATGGATCAGTTTTGTTAAACAATTTTTCCAAAAGTGATGTGATGGTTGCATAGTTTCTGATGAATATCCTGTAGTATCATGTATGACCCAAAGTTGTACATCACTAGGCCCATTGCTTGATCTGCTCTGTGTATCATTGGTCATCGCGGAAGCACTCTATCCCCTACAGTAATCTCCAGCAAATCGAACTCCGAAGCAGAATGCTGGGATGAACAACGACAGTATTGCGGCTCTGCCCATGACCCTATCTTTGTAATCCCTTATTGAAGAAACAAAATGCCATGGAAACAATTGCACTCAATTCAACAAACCCACTTAGAACAGAACCTACAATAACACCCATTGAGAAAGATTATCGGTTCTTGTCCTCCTGAACAACCACAACAAATCCATTGTTATTTTCTGATGTAGGTGCAACAAGATTCAGAGCTGAAGTGGGTGGCTTATCAGGAGTCTGGGGAGAAGATCCAAGAGGTGTTTTATAAGGAAGAAATTTCCCAATCTGCAGGTTCCCATCGACATTGACAACAATAGTCTTTTTTAAGGGAGTGACCTTACCAGGTTATTAAGAACATATAATTTCTAGATATTGGGAAACAAAGAGAGATTGCTAGGTATAGACCCTGTTAAATCATTATTACCCAACACCATTATTAAGTTATGCCCATCATGAGAGCAACAATGAAGGAATATTACATTCCCCCTCCATAAACTGCAGTGAATTGCACAAATTTCTTTTCAGGTAGTCATCCCCCAAAATATTTGAAAATAGGCAAAACTAGTCCTCCAATTGATTACAGAACTGACTTGGCACCTTGATGCTAGAATTATTATGCGACTGCATTTTGGTTTAATAACTTAAAATTTATGAACTATATAACTTTGAACAACTCCTGATGTCTCTAGCGCAACCATATTTCTGAACATTTAAATGACACTTAAAAAAATTGTTTTTGTTGTTCAACATCGTATCTTGGTGCTCCAGTATCTACCTTCATTATATCAATTGATTTAGGTTTATTAATATTTGTTTTGATCTTAGGACCTACTATGGTGATTAAATTAATGGTTGGACCAACCTCTCTACTAGATGGTATGGGATATGAATTCACCATTTCAACCTCCCTTTACCTATTCCGAGCTTCCCATCTTTCAATCAAACATGGATAGTCTTTTGAAGCATGGCTCGTGGTTCTAGCATGGTCTCCTAGGATAAGGACAATCACGGGAAATGTACCCTACCTCCCCACAGTTATCACATTGCATGGGTCTAGTTATTCCTCCTTGGTATATATTTTGAGTTTGTTATTGTTTGCAACTCTGAACAATGTCATATCCACCCTTTCTCTTAGATCATCCAAAACTTGTGTTTTTCTAAATTTCGTTTTTTCCATCCACTTTCGTGTGACAACGAGAGAACTTCATCCATGGATTTCGCATGACAATGATGAAAGAATAAGACAAGATAGGTTAAGACCATGGTTTTTTATACAAACTCTATATCCTAATAGCATGATGAGGTCGAGTAGAAAGATTATCAACGCAATAATAGGACGAGGTCCAGTGGACAAACTATCGGCCCGATATATATCTAGAAACCATATAGGTATGCAAATATAATGGATACTCGGTAAATTTAAGCTTCTACATGCTCTTTATCATCTATTCTATCATCTATGAAAGATTTTCTTTGACAACGTTGTCAATTTCCAAACATGGTTAGAATAAATAGTAATGATAAAAAAATGTTATTGAGTTTAGAATAAACAATAATGATAATGAAAGGTTGTGAGAGTTAGCAAGTTACCATGGAAGTCAAACATAAGTCTCGGTTTAAGAACAAATAAGAAAGATGTGGAAAGGACCTCTAAGTTAGACAACTATACATATAAAAACATGTACAAAAATAGAATTGTATTCCTTTATTCGGTCATTTATTTTTTAAATGCTTTGAGTATTTAACAAATTTATAAGCCATTTATTTTTTAAATGCTTTGAGTATTTAACAAATTTATAAGCCATTTATTTTTTACATGATTTGAGTTAAGCATAATTAAATGTTCATCTGCAACAACTAGATGTCATCATAACCAAAAATTTCCAACCATGTGCTTTGACACAATTTTGTTGTAAATAATCTAACTGATATAAAATTTCATCTTTAATTTATTGACATTCATATCATTCATTTTTTTTTTCATTTCAATTTTCCTTTTCTATGATGGATGCATAAGCACATTTAAGCACTTAACCCATCAATGTTAAATGTCTATATTCCACTCTGATACACACAATAAACCAGTATCCATACTCCTGAAGGTGGTATTATCTCCAATCCATCAATTAAAGTCGCTCCAAAAAAAGAAGTACTTATACAAAAGTCATACGATAAAGAAAACAAAAAATAATTATAAAAAATAAAACCAAAAGAATAATGAAATAATCAAAGACACACAATAGTGACTAGTCTACCGTGCTTTAGATTTCAAGGAGCATCTTGTTTTCTAGGGCCGCTTACAAAAATGATCCATCACAACCAAGGATGAAGCAGTCATGGAGATGGAAGCGTGTCCTTATTGAAGTATATGGGTAAATTTGATGTAACAAATTAAGATCCAAAACCCAATTTTGCAACTTGAAAGCTCAAGAAAGTTCTAGATTTATAAGAATCTTGGCAATTTTTTTACAATATAACAGTAAGTAAGTAGCGAGAATTTGGATTCAAATAACCTCAGATATGTGTGTGCATAGATTATAGAGGATCTATATTTAGATTATATTCTATTCTATTCGACAAAAAGTAAATGTATAGATTTAATATTTAAGATTGAATGCAAATAAAATTTCTCCATTTAAGACTGAGTTGCTTTTAAGAGAACTATATCTCTGAAAAGATCCCTATTAGGTAAGGATGTTAAATGATTCAAGAACACCATATTGTGATAACTCTAACAACACACTATCGAGAATTCAGGAGCAACAAATCTCTTTTTTTTGCAGGCATAGGTGGAGGAAGCATGTCTCTAAATGCATTAGAAAACATCATAATATAATATTTGCAGTCCAATAGCAGATTTTAAGGTCAAAATAAGCCAAGACAACTCCATCATATTTTTATTTATACCTGTAAACAACAAATGCAATCAAACTTGAGAGAATCCTGGTTCCATATTTTTACGATTTTAGTGATTTCGTATATCTAACGAATATTAATGATTTATAGCATTCATAAATCAACTAGGATTGATCCCTTTAGTATTGATCTATGTTACAATGCCTTTAAACAAAAACCTCTAACTTAGATTCCCCCAATGCAATGATCCTCTCATAGAGAATATTTGAAGTAGTGTGCTTTTGTTCAAGAAAAAAAAATCCCTAAAAGGATAGAATAGATTGTATACATCAGTTTGATGACATAGATATTACTGAAAGATACACTTGTGCATATGGAAATTCTATGCAGGCAACAAACCATCCTCCCTACCTTGCCCAAGCAACGCCGCCGACAACACACTTCAAAGTCACGTGCATGTCAACTACCACGTGGCCATTGAAAGCAATGGCGGGCCATTCTATCCTTGAGTCTGTATATGATGGAGTGGCATGAAGTACTTATTATTCGAGTTGTCTAATGAGGGGACTTTTTGACCTCTGTTTCCAGGTGGTTTTTACCAATTATTTTGTCATGGAATTTTCAAAACATTTAAAAACACTGCTAGATCGTACATAGTGTGCGTGTTTGGTGTTTGGGTTTTGGGGTTTCTGTGTCTCTTGACTTCATTTCGGAGCTTAAAATTGCCCAAAAAACAACAGAAATTACAGATTTTGTATACCAGATTTGGACAGAAAATCAACCTGAAAGTCAAAAAATTCCATCATGCTCTCCTGTTTCTCACACACAATATTCCTTTTCTTCCTCTATTCTGTTGGCTTAGTTGTTTGGTTTTGGTTTTCACCTATAACCTTAGAAGGACAAGGAGGAATACCAGTTGCTTGCTCGCTCTTTACTTGCAGACTAAGAAGAGGGAAGGAAGGCCAATGAGTGAAGAAGTCAGTCACTTCATTTACTTGCAACATGGAAGAAGTCGCCCTAAATTTCATAAATTAGAACGACTCACAATACATTATGTGAAAAACATACAAAACAAATAATCTCACATGAAACGAAGCCTCATGGAAGTTCAAGCTTCTAGCATAAATATTGCAGAGCTTCCTTATGTGAAAACATACAAAACAAATAATCTCACCTGAGGTTTGGATGGAAGATTCCGGCTTTAGGGCCAAAGCTGCAGTCTAGAGTCGCTACTGAGTTTACTGTTCTTTCGCTCCAACAATAAGCAAAAATACAGACATTCAAAGCATTCGGTAAAAGGAAACTGTCCTTTCCTTCATGACCAGAGCAATCTGTGTTGCTAGCATTCATAGTATCTGCGTCAAGTACCTATTTTTTCTAACTTATTTCTTCCACTCCGAAGGCTTGTTGAAACTGAGAGTGTATTGAAGGGACCTTTACCAACTCTGTCACTCGTGTTGGGATCTTTGCCTTGTCTATCCAGCCTGAAATAAAACTTAACTCAGATGAAATAAAATTTGACAAATTACAGTTTGGAAGTTCAATCTTCTAGCATAAATATTGCAAAGCTTCCCACGAAAACATACCAAACAAAATATAATATGACCTGAGACAAAACATCATGGAAGTTCAAGATTCTAGCGTAAATATTAGAGAACTTCCTCAAGCTAAGGAAAAGTCAAAAACCTAAAACATTGAATGGATTAAAAAAACACTCATGAGCTTAGCCTCATTGTTTTTATCGCAATGAACACTATGTAGACTTGGTGAAAGTCCATGCAGCTTGCCACACTATGTAGACTTGCTAAAAATTCCATGCATCTTTCTAGGTTACACTCAACCATTTAACCATGCTCCTGCATGTCATTGATAGCTTGCCACACAATGTAGACTTGGTGAAATTCCATGTAGCTTTCCACATTACACTCAACCACTTAATCACGCTCATGTATGTCATTGATTGCATGGTTCCATCCACTACAGTGATTTTCAGGGTGTCAATACAAATTGTAGGTTTGTTATGGTGTCAGAGCGGAGGGTAAAATGAAAATGTAATTTCACAATAAGACCGTGGTGCAAAAAAAACTTAGGAAAATCAATTTATTTGTGTGTAAATTTATAGCATAAAATATCATAATCAAAATTCGCTTCGAGGCAAGGAATAATAACACAGTGGATTAAAAAAACTTAGGAAAAAAACTTGATTTATCTATAAAACTATATCATAAAAAAATGCAATTCATGTGGCACAAGTGTCAAAACTCAATTGATTAGGTAATTCCCTACAAGGCAGGGAATAATAATAACTATCCTGCAATCAATCAATACATGTCATGCATCATTACTCTATCACTCGAGAAACCAGACTCTCATATATTTACAACAATGTTGACATCACGTCATCGTCAAGTCTTGGGGTACAGGAATCCAGGGCGACGTCATCTCCACCAGACCAATGGTAGCCTAAAAAAATACAATTAAAAAATAAACTTAAATAAAATTTATACCAAATATTGAAAAACCTTAACGTAAACTCTCATAATTTTTAAATTACTCGAGATTAATATACCTGACCGATTCATATATATCCCCTTATCGGGGACATAATAAAAAAATACTCAATATGATTTACATGTTTGGGTCACACTAGATAATTTTGTTTCATCCTTTTAATTTATAAGAAGCACCACACTAATTTAGGAAGCATCGCACAGGTGCTTCTCATATAACACACTATCATAGTGAATCCTAAGACAAAATGCAACAACACCTCACAAATAAAAAATAAAAACCCCTTCAGGACCATATGTCGCACCATAGCCTATGTGTTCTTTAACAAAATGCATTGCCCATAAAAGAAAAATAAAAAATATTTTTCTTAGTGTGTTCAAAAACACAACGCACTTACATTATTAGAATAAAAATAGCACACACGAGTGTGTTCCATCCATCTAATGCATCATTGTCGGTGCATGATATAACACAACAAACCATCGACTTAAAAGTAGATAACAAATTCACTGGTGTGTTCAATTTCCTATAACGTATAGTGGATGGTGCATTGTGTCCCCTGTAATGCACCATCAATGGTGCAATTTAGAACCAACCACACCGCAACACCCATAATAAAGACTAGAAAACATATCAATGTGTTGTGTCCCCTATAAGCCATTATTCATGGTGAATGAAAAAACAAAACTCACAGGTATCTAACAAATCAAACATAAAAACCTCGCCAATGCATTAATGACACTATAGTGCATAATTATCCGTCCATTCTAAATAAAAGGCACAATCACAATAAAAGGAAAATCTCCCTGCACACCACAAATTCCAAGCAGGTTGCATCCTCATGAAGGACAATGTTATGTAGGTCCTCCTTTACTTCAAAAAAATTGTACATCATATGGTTGTGACCAAGATAACCAATGCATTTGGGTTGTTGAAAATTGTACATCATATGGTTGTGACCAAGATAACCAATGCATTTGGGTTGTTGTTTTGATATAGACGAGTTTTCTTATAGATCCCGGTATGATGAGATGGTGTGACGTAACATTTTGTAAATGGACAGTATCAAAAATAAAAAGTAATAATTTTTTTTATGTCGGATCACACAAAATAAAAATTTAAAACTAAATGAGAAGTAATTAAAAATATTTATGTTGGCCTATAAAATAAAAAAATCAGACCATCATAGATTCATCTTCGAGTGTGTGCTTCAAGCATGGAGAGGGGTTAAATTTCTAGAGATGAACATTTTTCTCAATGTGTAAAAACTTATAGTAAAATAAAATTACATCTCAAGAAATTTGATCACTTTGATTCTTGATCAATTTGAGCTTAAAATAGATCTATGCTAGTCTCTACTTGAACCTAGTTTTGAGAGTGGATGTTTTCTTCTATGTGAGATGCAAATATAGTGGGTGGTGACATCAACATGGTGGAATGGGATGGTGATGAGGATGGTGATTTAGTTTTAGTGGTATGTGGTGTGAAGAAGGGATGGTCATTAGGGAACAAAAGGTTTCCATTTTGTACATTTGTTCACATGATCAAATTTTTGTTAAAGCAAAGAGAGATCATAAGGGAGACTTGGAATGGTATATGATATTTCTTTCATGCGTGTAGACAACTAACAACGATTATGATGGCACATCAGATGCCCTTTGGTTCAGCTTAATGAATAACAAGGACATGCTTTTTTCTTCCTGAAAAAATGAAAAAAAAAACAGAGAAAAAAAAACTAACAATGATTTTGTAGCATTGAAATCTCCATTTTCATTTAAGTTTACATTTTCTTACAATTATATAATGCAAATTCATTTTCATTTCATATATGTTTTAAGTATTAATTTGATAACATTTTTATTTTTTTAATAATTTCCATTAAATTATTTAAACGTAAATTAAATGCATAAAAATATATTATATTAAATAATTTAAATATCAAACAAAATAGAAAATATAAGGAATTGGTGTAAAAAAGCAAAGTAAATTATAATAAATAAATATACTAAAAGAGTGGAAGAATAGATAACTAAACATAAAAGAACGAAAATAAATTAAATAAAGTATCTATTATATAACAACATAACTTATGTTTTTCATATAATCGTTATATTATATTTAAATCATATATAATATGCTATTTTGTAGGATTGTTTTTTTATCCATTGTCTTTGTAATTGAAATTTGTTGCTTTGAAGTTCAAAGTTGGGAGAAATATGTCTGTGGACGGTGTACTCTATCCAACTAGTTTTAATGTAAATCTCTTAGTGAGCTTATAGCATTTTTTTGCTCCTTTAGTCATCTCTTCTAATGTACTTGTTATGATAGAGTTCTTTTCACTTCCGGTTTTGCTTAGTGAGAGCACTCCTACAATTCTAGGGGTATAAACATCGTTTTCTTGTTGAACATTAGATTTGATGAATTATGGGAGAAGAAAAATCACGCCATGAGGATGGAGGCCATCGTCGTTGGGTTTTGCAGGGATAGTTGCAGTTTTGCTAACGATGGGTTATATATTTTTAGTAGAGATACTTAACAGTTTGATTGACAGCACTAATATATATATATATATATATATATATATATGCAATGTTCCTAAAATTGAATTTTATTTTTTTATTAGGCTAGTTAAACACAACCTATTCCGTACATTATTTAAACTTGCGGAATGTGTCTTACTCTATCGTACTGTTGAATAGTCGTAAGTTGTTCTTACATCTTACTTCCTTACTTCAGTTATGATTATTACTTTTGTTTACTATTTGTACTTATGATGTGGTATTGTTGATTACTATTTGATTCTTATGGTTACGCTTTGATGTATATGTTAGATTCTCTGATTATGTACTTCATTATTATTTTACATGTGCTTATGTTGTATACCTCATTCGAATTTAGCTTTGTTTCTGGAACCAAAGTGGGTGGAGTGGCGGGACTAATTCTTCCATGTAACTGCCTGAGAGGTAAAAGTCTCTACTTGTCTAGTGGGATTACTTAGTTCTGTTGAACTAAGGCACTTCTCCCAATTTTTTGTTCAGATTATACTTAACGACGATAACTTGTTACAGAGCACTTTGGACGTTTGAGTATTAATAGTCGTACTTGCAGCTAGTGACAAGTACTGGTTGATATTATCATTCTACAGTCTTTGCATGAGAAGTAAGGTCACTATCCTACCTATTTAATGTATGACATCGATTTCTTCCTAAATGACATTTACTATTCATTATTCAATACTTGTCAACTGTTCATACCCTAGTCTATTTATATTTACATGTTTATTTTACGATAAGTAACTAACTTAAACTTCTATTTCATTCTTTTACAGGTTCTTCTTATCATTGGTTAAGGTGAAAATTGGTCTGACTTATATACAACATACCATGGCATATTGCATTTTCCATGGTATTAGGCTTAGAGCACGCTAAAGAGTTGATGCATAAGGTCCTAAGGTTTAAAACCTAAGATAAGCGATATACATGTTAATGTTGACCTTGTATGCAATTGGAGTGGTGAATATATATCATAGTTTATACCTATGCATATGATATCCTAGACCTTCTATTAAACCTTGGATGGAGAATATATCATAGTTTTAAACTATGTGCAAGGGGTTTAATACCATGCATACCATGGAGGTATTCGATAATGCAACGTAGGAGAACTATAAGGAAGTTGGTTTGGGTTTTGATAATGGCCAACAGGCTAGAACCATTAATGTGCATTGGAGTGTGTGGCAGCCCAATCTTAGGGCTTGGTTCACGATGGGCTTGGTCATTTCCCAGCTCATTGTTTATCCTTGGCTCATGTGCAGTATGGTGAACACGATTTTTGTTTGGATGACAGGTATGTCAACATTGTGGTTTTTACAACATTCGTTGTTTGTTGGTATCTTGCTCCATGATTTCATACTTCTCATTACCATTGTCTTGCTGTGGTTGCAGGTTACAGGGATGTCGAGGAGAGGCATGGTTCGTAGCATTGCAAACAAGCCATGACAAGGCCATTCCTTTATGGCAAGCTTCTTAACAAGTTCATGCTTGTCCTATCTTGGCTTTCATGGTTGAAACTAATTTTTATCTCATCATCGGTTGGGGTTTGCTTGAGTTCTCGGTTGAAAGGATGCATCTCGTTTTGGGGTTTGATAGTGGGGTTTTCGATGGCTTTCGGGCATGAATTTAAATGTAATGGGATGTAATTTAAACGATGGTTTTAGCCATGAAGAGAAACTTGGTGCCTTTGAGAGGCTCTGCATGTAATTTGTAAATTCAAGGTTTTGAATTAAGTTATGTAAACAGTGGAAGCACCATTTCTTGCAATGGTGCAATGGCCAAAGGAACGACTGCATATCTTGGTTTTGGTTTCAAATTTATTGTGTATATAAACTTGTGTTGAGTTGATGTTTAGTATACTGTAGTGTTTCATTCTCTGGTTACTGTTTATGTGTTTTGTGTGGCATTCACCTACGTTGGTTATATTAGTTAATTGAATGACTAAAACAGTCAGCGAGAGGGATTGGGGCCATGCCTTTCATGGCGTCGGTACTTGCCCTCATAGCTGCGATAGCGTAGGAGGTTCAGACTTACAGTTTAGTATTTAATGTGTAAATGAAATGTTAAGGAAGGTCGTGGGTGTAAACAATGTGTGGCAAATCGTTACTGTGAATGATTCATTGACAGTAGTATATTTAATTTACTGTGAATTTTATTTATGGGCCGTGGCCATGGATTTACAGTGTAAGGATTTGTAAAGGTATTACAACCACTGCGTAATGAATTTGGGTTTACAGCCTATGTGTAGTTGATACACCGTGTCTTTATAAAATATTTAGGACCCTACATGGGTTGACCTTGGTTCATTTATGATATTGAGGGTTTATTAATGCAATGGTTGCAAGTTAAGCATTCTTAGTGTCCACGGGATTTGATCCTGTGACCTCGTTGCATTTACATAATTCTTAATTTAATACAGTAATGATTCGTTGGTTATTTGTTATCTGGTTGCTGTAAATTGATTACTGTGTATTAATGTTATGGTGGTTTTTAATGTAAATGGCATTGTATATTATGTATGTGAATTGGAAAATGGGTGTCTACAGGATTCATTCCTGCGACCTCGATGCAAATGCTTAGTTATTAAATGATTTATGTATATGAAATAATTAATGTGGTTTTTATTTATGTTGGGATTTGAAATTTATGGAATATGATTCTTATTATGTGGATTATGATATTCTTAAATGGTATGGGTTATATTTTATGCAATAGTTTCTTAAGGTTTTATAATAATATTATTTGTTTAGAATTTGTAAAAGTAACTACTATAGATATTTATATATCGTGGACCATTTAGGGTCTAATTTATTTGGTCTCTTAATTGGTTTATGACATTGTTTACCTATACAGACCTGGGAAGATCTTCGTTGGTTCTCATCTTAGCTTTGACGTTTTATGGATAACTTTTAGGAGTATTTAAATTATTGATTTCTTTTGGACTTTAAGTTCTTGTTTCCTATTTGTTAATATATATATATCTTTTATGAGTTAATCTTTTTAAATTAATAGTTAACTATGTTATGATTTTATTCTAGATATAAAACTTACTTCTGAACTAGTCTACTTAATTTTAACATGCCTTTGCTAACAAATGAAATATGTCAGTAGAGTATATAGGTCAAACAACTATGTAATCCATCTGAAATGAAAACTAGTTTGTAGGAAGCACATTTTGAAATAGTAAAATATAATACAGAAGTAAAACTAAAGTGAAAACCCTTGATGGATATTCATACATGATTTAAATTTACAGAAGTAGATGAACAAACAGTGGATAAATATAGCAAAGGAAATAAATTACAGCCTAGGGTTATAATTTAAAACGTAAACCCTAGAATATTTAAAACAGAAAATAAACAAATAGGGTTAGAATCTATCATGCAACTATTTGCCTAATTTATCGAGCATTTCTTATAGAAAATGAAATAGGAAGTATAGGATCTCATACCTGTAGATTTAAGCTCCTTTAATGGATGAAACCTACACACTCAAATAACCAATATTAATAATTTTATAAGCAGATCTAACCTCTGTATTAGATAACTGAATCACTTAGCAACTATCATGTTTCACCCAACCATGACCTGAAACTGTTCCTGGTTTCAATCCGGATCCCCCTGAGCAGGTTCCAACATGCAAGTAGCTTAGAGCACCTAAGGTGAGGCTCTCTTAGTTTTGTAGATCAAGTGTGGATCAGTTCTCCTTCTTTCTCTTAGGGAAATGTTCTCCAAGAACTCTCTCTTGAGAAATTTGCAGGAATAATAATGACTCCAAAAATATAGATCATGTCCCCCAAGCCTCTCTTTGGCTTGGGACTTTATAAACATGCTTTTTAGTCAAAGGTGCACTTAAATCAAGAAATGCTTCATTTCTTGATTTAACCCTTTTCATTTAATTTAGTATTTTTAATATTTAACTTAGGAATTTTTAGTTAGTTCCTAACTACTTTTATAGGTATTATACTATTTAGTTTTTATCTTAGTAATAATAGTAATAGATGGAACTTTTCCTTCTTTCTCACATTATTAATATTATTACTATATTTATTCTTTATACATACCATGTATAAAATACATAATAATATAGTATTTGTTAACATTTGTCTTGGGGCATCACATATTGTGATCCTTAGACTTACGACACTTTCTTCATTAAGGTCATCAAATAGATTGGTAGGTCTACTAGAATAGGAAACTCTAAACATCCTTGCATGTTGGATTCCCTCGCATAACATGGTAGTTCTTCAGTACTTGATGAGAATACAGAAATTCAAAATTTCATTTAATCACTTATAAATAAGTCTGATGAGATCAATATTTTTTCTTGAGTCGTTTTCACTCGGGAATCATTAATTCTCTTCAGCAACTCCTACGCTTACCAAATCCCATACTCAACGCTAAAAATAGAGAGTTACAAACTTAGTGCTATTCTAGAGCTCTTCACTCAACACTAATGCTAGGATGTACTTGTACGATACACCGAGGGATACAATGGCCAAGGATCCAATGTTGCAGAGCTTATGCTCAACATAAACATGGAAGGCTCCAGGGCTTATTCCCAACACTTCCAACTTATCTTTTCATGTGTTCTAGAGCTGTACGCTCAACACAAATATAATACTTATGTGCTCGAGAGCTTCTCACTCAACACAACATTAACCACTCATGTGCTCCAGAGCTTTCCGCTTAACACAACATTAACTACTCATGTGCTCCAGAGCTCCTCGCTCAACACAAAACATCGCATTAATCATGTACTTCAGGGTCCATGCCCAATACAAACAAGCATATATATATATATATATATAATCGTCAACAATTGGCTTCCACCAAATCTATAAAACAAATCATCATATTCATATATAGTGGGGTCTTCGACCCAATATATCAAAATAAACATCAAGATAACATCACAATCAATAGGCTCATGCCTATAAGTGTTAAATCCAAAATTCAAGATATTATAATATATTTATATATTGATTTTTTTGTTAAAATATGGTTATTTGATTTTTATTATTTAAATTACAATTTTAAAATTGATTCAACTATTTTTTAACTATTTTAATTAGGAATTTAAATAATCTAAAATTACAATTTCAACAATTTTGCAAGATTTTTGGTAAAAAACTCTCAAAATAAGATAACACTCACATTAACACAAGATAAAACTAACTCGACAAAAATA
This sequence comes from Pseudotsuga menziesii, assembly GCA_001517045.1. Classification (NCBI taxonomy): domain Eukaryota; kingdom Viridiplantae; phylum Streptophyta; class Pinopsida; order Pinales; family Pinaceae; genus Pseudotsuga; species Pseudotsuga menziesii. Next base: position 221,131 of record LPNX010627461.1, read on the forward strand.
CATAAGATACCAGTGACATTAAAATAACATAACACTCAACTGGTTGAGTCCAATAGAGTGGCCGCGACAGGTTTCAACTAAAACTACAATTTTAACAATTTTTGCAAGGTTTTGGGTAGAAAAATATCTTAACATTGACACGAAAACGATTGAAAAAAATAAGATTAAGGTGAACACTGAGTTCAATGAACTCTTTGAGTCTAGTGGAGTGGCCGCGAACCTAATGGTTATTGGTATCAGTGCCATTATAATCTATTCTCCTCTGCTCTTCAAGATAGGATTCAAGAAAGATGGTTACTAGAAATGTCAATGTATTATCCATTGTTAAAGTCGGTCAAAGAGTGCTTCTTATTATCCATGTATTATCCATTGTTAAGGTCGGTCAAATCACAAGTAGAGATGCTCATCTCACTTGTTATTCTATTTCAATGCCATGTTTCTAGTTAGTTGATCATTCTAATTCCGTAATTGTTTGAGTTAGTTTCTTTAACAAATACCTAGTGAAACATATTTCTCACTGAGAGTATGGATATTGTTTGGAAACACAGGTGATTATATCATTTTGTGATCATTTTGGCATCAAGGATGAAGAAATGGTTAGAGCTTCCTCACGCCACAGCCATTGGTATTATATAAGTGTTTCTACCATTCATTTTGATATATCCTTTGTCTGGTCATGGGGACCACTAGGATGGTCGAGCTTCTGACGAAACCTTTCCCCTACGCGCGCAACAAATTTTATTACGCAGCATATTAATGTAAAATCTCACACTTGTACTATAATTTATGTTGCCAAAGAAGTTTGGCTGAATCAACAGTCAGAGTGTAGTCAATACTTAGCAAGAATAGTCCTGGGCTTAAATTCCTACATATGAAGTTATCAGTCATGGTATCTATACATCGCTCGTTAGAGATATTTAGCTCGTTCCTCTTCCAGTATACTGTACTAATATTTTCCATTTCGTAATTAATGGATTAAATTGAAATCATTAGAATTTTAGTAAACTCCAATTCACAAAGTATATACATTTCTTAATATACATGAATTTCTTTGCAAAATATCATTTTTTCAACTTAATTTGTTGAAAACTGTAACCTCAAGCAGTACATAGTATTTTATGTCCTATGATCTTCACCCATGGTATTGTTATGTTCTAGTCCCATATATACTAGTTCAATCTATCCATTGTGTTTCTATTTTTTTGTGTTTCTATCTTTTTGTGTTTCTTATTGTTTTTTTTGCCAAGGTATCAAAACCTACGGTTTGATAGGGAAATCACACTCAAAAGCAGCTGGTGTAACCCCAGCCTAGATCCGTCACACCCTTAAACATTGAAACAAGTGATTGACAGTTTTAAAAAACGTGAGGGACTTTCATTCTCAGATTGCATTCAAGTGCATGTAAATTCAATCAACACGTTGTTCGATTCGTAGGGTTTCCAGTAGGCCCCATTATCTTGAGCGCTTCCACCATCATCTGGGGTTTTATTCTTCCCTACGTTCGTTGGATGCCTCTATTGTAACATATTTGGCGCGCGATTTGACAGAGGTCCACAATCTCCGATCTGCGCTGTCCTCAACGATTTTTTAACTGACCGTTGCAGCTGGTGAGCTCGGTTGCAAGCTTATCCAAATTCCACATCGAATTATGGCATACCAACCGGTCTAAGAATAAAAGTCGTCAACACATGGTAAATTGTGAATTTCTTTTGGAAGCGCACATCATTTCTTTTTGTTTTTTAAGTGGCACCGCAGGTTTTTCCTTTCGGGAAGTGCGTTACCACAAAGGTCATTGCACTCTTCACATAGTAGAATAGCGGTGCCACCGCCATTTTTGAAGAGGCAAAGCATGGTACCACTGCATTGTTCATTCAGTGAAAGCACGGTGATCTTCCGTCGCTTACATCAATTTTTGGTACCACGCCCCACGACCGCCCTGTGCCAGTGTACAAGGAGCGATGCTTGGTTTTGACAGTTGAAAAAAGGAGAAAAGAGGAATATCTCTTAGTCATTTCATGGCTAGTACAAATAGTTTGAAACTGATTTTTAGGCCCGTTCTGACCGGGGCCAACTATAAATATTGGTCAATTAAAATGAAGACATTTCTCTAGCTCAACAAATGTTGGGATATGGTTGAAACTGAGTTCAAAGAACTAGATACAAATGCTCTTGCCGCAATGAATAATGCCGAGAAGAATGTTGTCGAAGCTCACCGAGACCGAGATCTCATAGCCGCATGGCTTATTGAAAGTTTCAGGCATTGTGACCCAATTTCAAACCTACCGTGAACCTCTAGAAGAGAAGATAGTTGTTCAAAATATTATTAGGTGTCTCACCAAGAAGTTTGCTATGGTAGTGACTTCGATAGAGGAGGAAAAAGTTATGTCTCAAATCACCCTAGAAGTGTTGACCGGATCTCTTCTATCTCATGAAGCTCGACTCAATCAAGAAGAATAGTCATTGACCAATGCTTTCACCACCCAAACTTCCCTCAATAGAGTTCGAGGAAGAGGAGGACAAGGTAGAGGAAGAAGAGGTCGAGGGTCTCCAGCTACAAAGAACCCAACCTTTCATAGTCATGAATACTCATATCTTTTAGATCACTCTCACAACTCTCAAGGTCAGAGGGGAAGAGGAAAAACATGGACCAATAAGTCCAATATTCAGTGTTACTACTGCAAGAAGTATGGACACTATGAAGGAGAATGCAGAAAGAAGAAAGCTGACCAGAACAATGGCAAAGCCAATGTCTCTAAAGAAGAAGAAGGCTCGTCAGAGGTGAAGATTTTGTCTTATCAAGCAACTGAAGAACACTGCAGCACAAATCTATGGCTACTTGATAGCGGTTGCATCAATCACATGAGAGGTAGTAAGTCACTATTCTTTATTTTGGATTCTTCTATTGTCACGAATATTAAGCTGGGAGATGAATTTCTGGTTCTAGCAAAAGGAAAATGTATTATCCCTGTTCTTACAAAGAAAAATGAAAAGAAATTTAATCATGAGGTGTTCTATGTACCACATTTGAATGTAAATCTTCTCAGTATAGGTCAATTACTTCAAAACCAGTATGATATTCAGTTTTATCATATATATTGTACTATTTATGATAAACGCCCCAGTAAGAGACTCATAGCCAAAGTTGAAATGACCAAGAATAGAATATTTCCTCTCAGTCTCAAGAGTGTCAACCTTCCAGAGTTTGTAGCCCATACAGTTTCCATTATAGATGAATCCTTGTTACGGCACTATAGATTTGGTCATCTTCCCTTCAAGAGCCTCAATCTCCTGCACAAATAGTCAATGGTCAAAGGGTTACCAGTTATTCATGAACAATCCATCACATGTGAGGATTGTATCACTGGTAAACATCAAAGGGAAAACTTCCCCACTTCCACATATCGATCCAAAGAACATATTGAGTTAGTTCATACAAACCTCTATGGACCCAAGCAAACCTAATCCATAGGAGGTAGTTTTTATTTTCCGACCTTTATTGTTTATTTCAACAAGAAAACATGGATTTATTTCCTCATGAACAAATTAGAGACCTTCTCCAAATTCAAAGAGTTCAAGGCTCTCACTGAGAAGTAGTCTCAAAAGTTCATTAAAATACTAAGGTCAAATTTTGGAAGTGAATATGATTCACACGAGTTTTCAGAATTCTACAAGCAGCATGGCACCCAGAGACAATTCACCACCAGATACACTCCACAACAAAATGGAGTTGCTGAAAGAAAGAACCGGACTATCATGAACATAGCCCGTAACATGTTGTCACAAAAGAAGATATCATTTGTGTATTGGGCTGAAGCTGTTCCATACTCAATCTATTTGCTCAACAAATCACCCACGGTTACTATCCAGGACACGATTCCTGAATAAGCATGGAGTGGCACTAATACTAGTGTCGCACATCTCATAATTTTTAGTTTTGTTGCATTTTTTCTTATACATGATGAGCTCAGAAAAAAGTTGGATAAGAAGAGTGAGCACTGCATTTTCACTGGTTATAGTGAACAACACAAGGAATACAAACTGCCAATAATCCTGTCACCAAAAAGGTTTTGGTGAGCAGAGATGTAAAATTAATTGAAGACAGATGCTGGAGTGATCCTTCAGAATACAACAAGAAGAAAGTTCAGATCTGCCAGATCTACCTATAAGACTTCCAAGATTGGAAGTACAACAACAAAAATAAACACCGGTAGAGAATCCACTACACAACCAGAAAACCAGAAGCTTGAGAGAGTTATATCAACAGACTCTAGTTATTGATGATCAACTTCAGTATGCTCTATTCTCCTCTCATCGCCACATCTTTTATTGAAGCAGTGAAGGATACACAGTGGGTAACAACCATAAGAGAAGAGATTGATGCAATAGAGAAAAACCAGACTTGGGATGTTGTTGACCTCCCAACAAAAAAAACCAATATTGGATTCAAATGGGTCTATAAGACCAAACTGAATAAAAAAGGAGAACTTGAAAAGCACAAGGAAAGGTTGGTTTCCAAAGGATATGCACAACAATCTGGTGTAGATTATGATGAAACATTTGCTCATGTAGCAAGGATGGATACCATCAAAGATGTACTTTCTATTGCATCACAAAATCAATGGCATGTGTATCAAATGTATGTAAAATCGTCCTTTATTAATGGTATGCTCGAAGAAGAAGTTTATGTGGACCAGCCACCTGGTTATACTGTCAAAGTTCATGAAGACAAAGTGTTTAAGATGAAAAAGGCCTTGTATGGTATAAAAAAAGCTCCATGAACTTGGTAGAGTAGGACTGAATCCTACATCATCAACAATCATTTCAGCAGAAGAAACAATGAGCCCACTCTGTATGTCAAAACAAAGCAAAGTAAAATGTTGATGGTATGTCTTTATGTTGATGACATGATTTACAATGGTAATTTTATGCTTGAAGATTTCAAGATAGTCATGAAAAAGGAATTTGAAATGACTGATCTAGCATTGATGAAGTACTTCCTTGGTGTGGAAGTTACTCAAACTGAACACGGTATTTTTATTTGCTAGCATAAGTATGCTACTAATATTTTGCAGAGATTAGGAAAGGATAAATGTAAACTAGTAGAAACCCCCATTGCTCTTGGCACCAAGTTAACCAAGAATTCTAATGGACCAGCAACAAATGCTACACTCTATAAATTAATTGTAGGCAATTTAATGTACTTGACTATAACTAGACCTGATTTGATGTATGTTGTCAGCCTGATTTCGAGATTTATGGAGTCTCCCAAAGACTCTGAATGGAAAGTTGGAAAAATAGTTCTTAGATATGTTGTAGGAACACTTGGGTATGGCCTATGGTACACTCATACACTCGATAATACTCTCACACGGTACACTGACAGTGACTTTACAAGTAGTATTGATGATAGGAAAAGAACATATGGCTATGCTTTCCATTTGGGTACAAATATGATCTCTTGGGCATCTTAGAAACAACCCATTGCCAGCATGTCTTTTGCAGAAGTAGAATATGTAGCATCCACCACAGGAGCTTTCCACGCAGTTTGGATAAGAATACTTTTAAAGGATATGGGACACACTAAAAATGATCCCACTTTTATTTTCTGTGATAATAGCTCTGCAATACAATTGTCCAAACATAATTTATTTCATAGAAAAAGTAAACACATTGACACCCGCTATCATTTCATTCATGAGTTAGTCAATCATAGACAAATTTCCTTACTATTTTGTGGCTCCAAGGAGTAGTTGGATGATATGTTCACCAAATCATTGCAAACATATGCATTTGACTATCAGAGAAAGCACTTAGGCATAGACAGTGCTGAAGATGTACTACCACTTGAGATTAAGGGAGTGTGTTAAAGAATGTAACCTCACGGGTGAGTCAGTCAGTTAGTTAATTGAGTAGTCCATAGTATTTTCTGTTGTATGGTATTCAACCATAGTATTGTTATGTTCTAGTCCTATTCTTAATAATGAGAAGGCAATCAATCTTCCCATTGTGTTTTTGTCTTCTTGTAACACCCCGGTTTTGACCCTACTTGCATTAAAAATGTATATGATGTATATATTGTATTTAATCGTGGTGTGGAGCTAAAGGAAAAATCCCCACAATTGATTTAGTGTTTTATGTTTCGGCGATTAAAAAATCATTGCTGATGGTATTTCGTGCTAGCCAAGCACATTAACATCATCTAAATATGCAATTTAATTAAAATACCCACAACCAGTTATGTCAATGCAACATTAAAGAGATGGGGGGTTGATTTCCTAAGGATAAGGTTGGCGGGGGGTATTCAAACCTTGAGTCAATGGGGAAAAGTCAAATGTCAAAGGGAGAACCCATCAAAACTGTTAACTACCCATTTCTTGTCTTTTTCTCCAATCATTTATTTCTGCCAGAAATTGGTTGAGGTAGTTATTGCATGGGAATGGGAAGAGTTTGGGAAAAATTCGAATTGGGTAGAGCACCCACTTTGGAAAAACTTGTTTTGACTTCATGGGCAAGTAAAAACCCAAAAACGTATGCCCATTCCCTCATGCATTCACATTTTTATCTTTCCTCACATTTTTTGAGAGATGTTGGACGTTTTTCATCATCCATCCTTCATTCACGTGAATCTCCCACGTAATTGAACCTTCCTAGGTTTTTATCCTTCACGTTTCTAGTTGTTTCCTCATTTTTCCATGCCCAAGAAATTCGCTTTTTGGTTTCTAAGTGAATGTCCAGTAAGGATTCACGATTTTGGGGTTCATATCAGTCCTTTTGGCTCATGCAATGCCCAGAATCGTTGTTGAGTTCGAATTTCTCACCCCAGGGTTGATTTCTCCATTTTACCAATACATTTTTCATTGAAAAATGTTTTTTACACAATCCCAGAACTTGCATTTTGCTACGGGTGCATCCTTTGTTTGGTATGAACTAGTTTGGAGTGGAAGTGGGCCTGAACTAGCTTGATAAACCTAGTGTAGGAAGGAACCTCATAGATAGATATAGAGGGGTTGGTTTTCTTCTTTGCACACCCTGAATAACACTGGAATGGAAGGCATGGCCCGAGGGACTATGTAGCAGAGAAGGGGTTGCTTCCTTGTGTTGGGTGTGTAGATTTTTTAGAATCCAATCCAGATATAGTGTAGGTGTCCATAGATATGTGGTTCAACTCACTACCTTAGAAGTTCAATCTTTCCACCTCCTTTGCAGCGTGATAAACCCAAACACAATTTTGTCTTGGCTGAATTTTGATATATCTTTGGATATGTGTGAGCCTGCTAGTGTTCCTTATTCCTTGTGGGAATCATGCCCAGCTCGGGGGTGGTAGTGGTGTGAGAGATTGATGAGCACATTGGCCTATGGTTGGATGAAACGTTGCAGTGATGTAGCTGGTTACGAGACACGCTTCTTTCAAGATTAGTATTCTTGTCTATTTTATCTCTGAAACTATATGTGTTTATGAATTAATATGAACATGTTAAATGCTTGAATGGAATGTATTTTTCTTCTGCTATATGTTAATGATTTATGTATTTGTGCATGTTTTTAGTTCAATGCATTTCATTTTATGTTCATGGGGCTAGTTTTCCCGGATATGATAGAAACCTAGTCACATCCTCCCCATCGTAGGTATGAGAAGTGGGGATGTGACAGTTATTCTACTTCTTAGTGTTTTATTTATCATATTTATGTATATTTATAAGCTAGTGAATTCCAAGAAATTGAAATAGTTATTACACAACAATAGATTGTTTTCAAGAAATATTACAGTGCAACAACAAGTTTCTCGAAATTGAATCTACAGTGCATGTTCACCTTGTCGAGCATCACACGAGATACCTTCACTTAATTAACATATTTATCTCAATATCACCACACAAAAATGGAGAAATATGTTAATCTACAATATCCAACCAAAATGTAACGCTCTACCATTAAAAGATACAAAGCATATTGATGTTCATAAATACCATGGCATTATTCTAGTAGATTAATATTCATAATTACTAAGGAATTGTACAAGAAAGTGCAGAGATAATTACAATACCTTTGGTGCACACTGAAAAGCATCGCCAAGTGTGGTGAAGTCTGCGATAGTCTCTCATAGAAATACATAGAGCGCTTATCAGTTTATATTTGTAATTTCTTCCATTACTGGCTCCTGGATTTTGTTTTTGATCGTTGCCATGACAATCATTGTCATCGTTTCTGTCTCCGTGCAGGCCATTCAATCCCCCAATTGGGAAGGCCATCACGTTCCTCTCGGTTAAATTGTGCTGCATATAAAAAACTAGATTCATCTCACTGTCACCTATAACAGCCTATAGGGAGATGGAGACGATGTCAGTAATGGCCACGACCATCACCAGAAACAATAGCCAGGAGCACATCGAATGGCAATGGAAGAAATTATAGATAAACTAGTAAGTGTTGTTTATTGCTATGAGAGAGTATTGTAGCACTCATGAATAAATAGTTTCTACAAGAAATTATCAAAATTGAATGTGTCATAGACCGTCAAACGGCTCCAAGCACGTCCTAGAAGTGCAATAAAAATATTGGACATAGAAAAAAAGATAAACTTTAATTATGAAGCTTTATAAAAAAGTGTTAAAAATAAATTAAAACTTCATACGAAGTGCACAGTTTGACATTCCCTGTCAAAATATTTTTGGATTATCGAGGTACACAGTAACCAGTAACCATCGTTCTCTAATCCCAACATTCAAGTCTTCCACTAGCAGGGTCACATTTACTCAGCATCCATGAACTATCATTCCATGATCTGAATCATCCTACAGGTACACGGTATTGAATTGACCAGTATTAATTGTCATTGCAATAGCATTTTCCACGTTTTATGCCATACGTAAAATTATTGGCTTCACAGAGGTATAATGTGATGGTTCTTGGTATGCATTTAATATTGTTTAACACATTTTACACTGCATTAATTTTATGCCAGGCAGGTAGGATTGTTCTTGAAGAAACCGTATATTTGTATAATCATTAACGTATTAAGTTTTAGCATCATAAACAAAGAACATATCAAGTTTACCGACCTAATTAACATCTCAAGTTTCAATTTTTTGTATTATGCGATTGAAGAGCAGAGAAGCTGATATTTTATATTTTGCAGTCACAAGGAAATGTTATTTGCAGGGGATGGTAAGAAAATCATTTTTTGCTTTTTCTTTTGAAGTTTACTGGACCAATTTTGTTTAATTTTTTAAAATATTTCTATATTAATTAGGTTTTTTTTTCTATGAATTTATGTTGCAGCATAAGGGATTTATGTCGTTAATGATTTTTAAACGATCCTTGCTATAAATCAAGGAGTCTAAAGAGGTTTTTTTTCACCGATTCCTAATTGAATTTGGTCTGGTAAGTTGAATCTCTCCTTTTTAGTTGGAAGTATATGGGTCATTTTTTTATCTAGGGTCATTACTGTTGGTTTGTATACATAATGTTATGAAGCATGTACATTTCTTTCTTACCTATGTCCTTGTATGATGCCTTATTAAACAATTTCAATACCTAGTTGTGTCAATCAATGTTTTGGGCCCTTCCTTTGAGCTTTGCTTTGGTACTAAAGAATTGAAGACCTATAATGAAGGAGCCTGAAGTACAGCTTCAAGTATGATAGATTGCTTTGAGAAAAAGTGAATTGGGTGGCTCCCTTGCTCTCTTAGAGAGGAATTCTTTCTAATACTGCTTACTTAAGAAGAATAAATCCCCAGAGAAAATAGAGTAAACCAATATATAAGTAATAAATACCAAAAAAAGGCCATACAGTAAATAAATCCTTGGCTTAATAGTTTGGAAGAATAAAAAATATTGTTGTTGTTTGCGATAATAACATCCTTTGCTTGCCATGCCTAAATTATTTCTTGAGATACGATCCTCTAAGGTAGGGGTTTATAGTTGCTTGGTTAATTTGTTGTTAATAGCTTTGATAAGGTGCACTGGAGTGTAATTTTGGGTGTGTTGAAAAAAAAAAAAATTGAGAATTATTCAGGTGAATACAAATCCAACTAAGTAAGATCAACCTTGGAAATTTAGATGCATCTTCATTTTCTGTAACGCTCTAAACAATGAATAGAAAGGTTCATTTCTCTCGAGGCATTTCTCAGTATATAGGTAGCCAATGTGGAATTACCATTTATGAAATTATAAATAGTTGACAAGAATACGAGATGGATTCTTATCCATCTGGTTGTAATTTCTTAAAAAACATTTCTCTTAGAGTGTTGGAAAAAGTAATCACTATGCAGATGACTGTAGCCACTATGTAAAGGAGGAAGAAGCTTTATTTTTATTTTTATTTTTAAAACAATTGTTAAATTGCTCTCGTTTTCAAATATAAGCGGAGAGCTCGATAAACACTTGAAAATATTGACCTTTTGGTAATCAAGCTTGAAATATCAATTTTAGTTGTTTCCAATTTTCAGCATTTAAATCCTTAAAACAAACGAACTTTTCTTGAAACATGCAATTATTGTTTTTAAAATTACAATCTCATGTATTTCTCTCTTTTGTGTTCTTTGTTGAAGCTTCACACTCACAAAAGAAACTTTGACACAAATTTCTTCGACAATTTTTACAACCATAGTGTTATCAGTGAAAATGGCACTTCTCCGTCCAAGTGCTCACATTCATTATGTTGGTACACAAAAGGACAATTAGGATTGAAGTGGCCAAAAAAATATAGATGTGCATGACCTTTGATGCATGATCTCCAAACCAATCTGATATATTTTATTCTGAGTTTTGGGTTGCAGACACGACTATGTGCATTACAACCCGCGTGTACCTTGCATACGTAAGTTTCCTTTGAGAAACAAGCATGTCATAAGCACATTTCCTATATCAATACTTGCGTGTACCTTAACTTGACATTAAAAAATATAAATCGTGATTAGATGAGACTAATTGGGCCTTAATCCATAACTATCCCAACTGTCTCAACCATCCTAACCTTCGAAACCACTCTATTTCCCAATGTATAAATAGAGGCCTTGGGATGGGGCTAAGCAATGAATTTTGGAAGAGCAAAGTTATGCTCGTGGTATATCTTCAGAGTCTTGGAGCAGCAGAACTCAGAGTCCTTGGTTGCAGAGGAGTTCTTGTGTTAGAAGCTGGGTTGTATTCTCACCGATTCACTATTTATTAATAAAGAAAATTATTATTCCAATCTGTGTATTGCGCTTTTCTCATGTATATTGGTTAATGAATAATATCATTTATAGTATTAATATGTTTTTCATATAACCTCTAATATATATATGTATGAGATATTGCTTGAAGAATTGGCTCTTTATAGGTGAAGAGAAGCAGCCCCAGAAGCTTTGTAGAAGGTTGAAGTGAGAGAAGACCAAGCTTGGATCAATCGTCATAAACTGGGTAAGCCAAACTATCTTCCTATTCTCATTTCAATTTTTGTAAAATCTGATTGTTTGCAAGTATAATAGTAATTTGGTAACCCCAAACCCTAGGTTACAAGGGTGTATTGTCCTATACAAGAGAACTATTTATTCCTTAGCCCCATCCCAAGGCCTCTATTTATACATTGGGAAATAGAGTGGTTTCAAAGGTTAGGATGGTTGAGACAATTGGGATAATTCTGGACTAAGCCCCAACTAATCTCATCTAATCAAGATTTATATTTTTAATGTCAAATTAAGGTACACACAAGTATTGATATGGGCAAGTCATTTATGACATGCATTTTTCTTAAAGGAAACTCGCATATGGAAGGTACACACGGGTTGCAATGCACATAGTCACGTGTGACACGTGAGTTGCAATGAACATAGTCATGTGTAAAACCCAAAACTCAGAATAAAAATACATCAGGCTGGTCTAGAGATCATGCATCAAAGGTCATGCACATCTATAGTGTTTTGGCCACTTCAATCCTAATTGTCCTTTTGTGTACTCACATAATGAATGTCGACAATTGGACGACAAAGTGTCCTTTTCGCTGATAACACATAGGTTTCTCATTTTGGGTAGTTTTATGTTCTTCACACAAATTAACCCTATCCCTAAATGCATCCAATTTGGTTAATTCTTAGGTTCATTGCTAACCTACTTTATGATTTATCTTTTAAGTAGTGAAGGAATTCCAATATTTTTATGTAACCTTGATGCATTAATGAGGTAAAAGAGTATTGTAAATAAGCTTATAGATTTTATTTAATTTGTTCTAGTTGAGATAATTCACTTTAGTTGACCTAAGGAATTATTATCCTTTGACGAATCTTCCTAATTTTTAAAAAAGAAAAAGGAAAAAAAAATGTAGGTTGGTTTGACCTCCTATGCATTGCAATGGGATATTTCTTCATTTAAGTTTGGTTCTGTGTGACTAAAAGTATCTTTTGCAAATAACCCAGTTGGCATATGAAGGAAAAAATGAATATATTAATTTGGAATCTATTCTATTTTGTATTAACATAAATCTGCAGATGTATAAAGTATTCATAGAATTACAAGTATTCATCATAACATAAGGTTCAAGACTTGCCATGGTTTTCGCTATTTTTATTGATTCTATGCTTTAGCTCAATTTGACAGTTCCGCATTTTTTTTTCTATTGTCTTTAGTTAGATCTAGATGTTTATCTATAGATATTTGTCATTATTGAGTAGAAAAAAACTAAGCCCTATAGGTACAAGATTCGAGGTTGAGACTATAGTAGTTAGATTTAAATGAGTTTTTACTTCTTCTACTAATTGTCATATACATGTAAGTATAAATGAATGTGCCTAAATGCCAAAATTTGTTCAAAATAATTTAAACTCAATATCGAGGAGTAGTAAAATGTTCAACAATAATAAAAATTGCAAGGGATCAACTCCTTAAATTATAACTTCTATAATTTATACCTTACACATGGGGGCCACAATTACATCGCCATTCCAATGGTTGGGCTGCTTTGGACGGATGAGAAGTTCCACGACTCCTCCCATTGATTCACTATAATTTATACCTTACACATGGGGGCCACAAGTACAACACCATTCCAATGGTTGGGATACTTTGGATGGATGAGAAATGCCACAACTCCTCCCATTGATTCTCCATAAAGGAACTTAGATTTCTTCTTCTACTCAATTCTCTTTGTAATGTGCATCTTCTCAAAATTGAGATAAAAATATTCTATACTCGATTTTACCATATGTAAATTACAAAAATAACCTAATTATAAGTACTAGTGGCACTTCTGAAAAAAGATACACAATCTTCTATAAGGTCATTTAACTTTTTTATATAACCACTTAATCCAATAGATTTTCCATATCCTCTATATTCTATACCAAATACTACAGGCTTCCCTTTCCAAGCCTCATTCCTGTGTCTGATAATAGCTCCAATTGAGTTATTAGTATTAACATAAATTAATAGGAATTTTCACTCTCTACAAAGCATTGTTGATTCATTAATATCCTATTCATATTCATTTATATCCCATGGAACAAAGATAACAACGGATATGTCGAGTCCAAGTACCTTCCATGAAAATGTTGCACTCGATACCATAGCCTACAACAACTAAAATTAAACAAATTAAACAACAGAAACCAAAAATATTTAATAAATTTACAGTCAATCATGATTAATATTGTGTGAAGATATAAACTCTGGTGAGTAAATTGAAAAGCTATTTGATGTTGACCATGGCAGAGAAATATAAGGTATTTGGCTTCTCTATCTACCGGTATCCATCTGCATGTAAATAAATTTACTCCTCCAACGTTTTGAATGGATTCATGTATTAGCCTAGAAACAAATATTAGTAATATCGCAGTGTTGTGTTATTCACCTCTTTATATTTAACATTACCGAGTTAATCCCACGGATAATTTTGGGGGTGAATTTTAGCCCAGTGGGCTATTTTTCAATGTTTTTCTCCCAAAAAAGATTCGCCATTTTGCATTTTTTGAATCCGTGTTTCGTCCAATTTTGATGGGGTAAAATTTTTTCACCCTAAAAATTGCCAAATTATTATATAAACGATATAAAATCCTTGGAAATTAAAATATTTTTTGGAAAATATCACCAATCATTTTACAGTTGCCGTTTTAAGAATTGGTAATATTCGCCAACATTTATACACTTTTAAATAAGTATGGTTCCTTAAAATCATCCCTGGTTAATCCCTAACTTCACAAGTAATTAATATGTCCAAGTTTGATTTAACATATTTTTTATAAATATATATATATATATATATATATGTGTGTGTGTGTGTGTGTGTGTGTGTGTGTTAAATAAAATAAAAAATAACATAACATTACCTAGTTAAATAAAATATAAAATATGTTATTTGAAATTAAACTTGTACATATTAATGACAATTAATGACCAGCCTCACTATTAGCAAGTTTGGTGTGTCCCTCCTTTGCCAAGAGTTAGCAAGAGCTTGATATGGTTGTAATATTGTCTTGGTCTTGCAATGTTCTTATACTTTTTAATTAAAAGTAAAAGTATAATTGGTTTCCTTTCGAAAAAAAAGTATAAAAAAAAGTCAATAAAAAAGGCTTAATTGATAGTACAAATTTCATTGCTTGTATTATCAGCAATCCATTATCCTCCAATCCATTATCCTTTTTAATAATTGGATATAAATGGACTACATTCAACACTTAATTATCCACAACTATTTTAGGGTAATGTATTAATATAGTAGTACATTCTTAGGTATGAACTATAAATTTGCATCACTTTATATTGGTATCGGAGTACATTCTATGCTATATAAAGCTTCATTCTACTTCCTCTTATCTTTCATTAGTAGTGGGATATTATAATATGTAAGAGTGCATAGGAAATTGTAACATTTATAAAGCTTAGTCTTATGAACTCAATCTGAAGTATTTGTTTTTATTTTATATTAGTGATTAATGTGTCATTCATTTATGTTTTATATTTATTTATATCAATGATTGAATACATGGATAAATTATTGAGAAATGGAACCTCTTGTTCATCCTAAAAAGGATTAAAAAAAAACTTTCACTCGCTGATGTATTTGGTATCCCTCAACACTCCAATTAACCATGTCACATTGAAAATGAAGTTTATAATAATCCACTTGAAGGCCGTGAATGAGATAATGCAGAACCTCTTGAATATGAACAACCATCAAAGAGGTCCAATGGAGCATTCAAGTCCAAATGGAAAACACGATTTCCTTGGGATTATGCTATAAATGATTGTAATGGCGTTCAAAGGATTTAAAGTGTTTGTGGTGTGTAAAATTTAAAAGGGAAACCCCATTTTCTATAGAAGGAAATATGACTCTTCAAGTCAGTGGTTTAAATATCCATGCAAAATCAGAGCCTCATAAATTTGCTTTGCAACTTTTAGAAGGGAAAAGAAAACAGAGTACGCTTCCAATTACAAAACATGTAGAGATAATGGTAGATGTTGAGAAGGAGAGACTTATATTAGTGATCATAAATTTAGATAAAAATATTCTATACTCGAACTTACCATATGGAATTACAAAAATAACCTGATTTTAAGTACTAGTGGTTCTTCTAAAAAAAGATACAAAATCTACTATAAGGTCATTTAAGTTTTTTATATAACCACTTAATCAAACATATTTTCCATGTCCTCCATATTCTATACCAAATATTGGGTACCTGGCCTTTGCAAGCCTTATTCCTGTGTCTGATAATAGATCCAATTGAGTAAATTAATAGGAAATTTCACTCTCTACAAAGCATTGGACTCATTAATATTATATTCATATTCATTTATAGCCCATGGAACAAAGATAACAACGGATAGAGCCAATACAAGTACCTTCCATGAAAATATTGCACTCGATACCATAGCCTACAATAACTAAAATTAAACAAATTAAACAACAGAAACCCAAAATATTTAACAAATTTACAGTCAATCATGATTAAGATTGTGTGAAGATACAAACTCTAGCGAGCAATTTAAAAAGTTATTTGATGCTGACCATGGCAGAGAAATATAAAGGCTTTGGCTTCTCTATCTAGCGATATCCATCTGCATGTAAATAGCTTTACTCCTCCAAAGTTTTGAATGGATTTCTATATCAGGATTGAGTTTAAGGAACATTATCCTAGAAACAAATATTAGTAATATTGTAGTGTTGTGTTATTCACCTCTTTATATTTAACATTACCGACAAGTAATTAATATGTCCAAGTTTGATTTCAAATAACATAACTTTACCTACTTAAATAAAGTATAAAATATGTTATTTGAACTTAAACTTCTACATATTAATTACAATTAATGACCAGCAACGTTGTTAGCGTGTTTGGTGTGTCCCTCCTTTGCCAAAAGTTAGCAAGAGCTTGATATGGCTGTAATATTGGCTAGGTATTGCAATGTTCTTATACTTTTTGATTAAAAGTTAAAGTATAATTTGTTTCCTTTAGAAAAAAATAAGTCAATAAAAGGTGAATAAAAAAAGGTTTAATTGATAGTAAAAATTTCACCGCTTGTATTATCAGCAATCCATTATCCTCCAGTCCATTATCCTTTTTAATAACTGGATATAAATGGACTACATTCAACACTTAAATATCCACAACTATTCTAGGTTAATGTATTATTATAGTAGTACATTCTTGGGTAATTTTTATCACTTTATATTGGTATTGGAGTACATTCTATGGTATATAAAGATTCATTCTACTTCCTCTTAACTTTCATTAGTACTGGGATATTATAATATGTAAGAGTGCATCGGAAATTGTAACATTTATATAGCTTAGTCTTATGAAATCAATTTGAAGTATTTGTTTTTATTTTATATTAGTGATTAATATGTCATTAATTTGTGTTTTATATTTATTTATATCATTGATTGAATAAAGGAATAAATTATTGAGAACTGGAACCTCTTGGTCATCCTAGAAAGGATAAAAAAAAAACGTTCACTCGCTAATGTATTTGGTATCCCTCAACACTCCAATTAACCATGTAACATTGAAAATGAAGTTTATAATAATCCACTTGAATGTCGTGAATGAGATAATGCAGAAGCTCTTGAAGATGAACAACCATCAAAGAGGTCCAAAAGAGCATTCAAGTCCAAATGGAAAACACGATTTCCTTGGGATTATGCTATAAATGATTGTAATGGCATTCAAAGGATAAAGTGTTTGTGGTGTGTAAAATTTAAAAGGGAAACCCCATTTTCTATAGAAGGAAATATGACTCTTCAAGTCAGTGGTTTAAACATCCATGCAAAATCAGAGGCTCATAAATTTGCTTTGCAACTTTTAGAAGGGAAAAGAAAACAGAGTACGCTTCCAATTACCAAACATGTAGAGATATTGGTAGATGCTGAGAAGGAGAGAATTATATTAGTGATCATAAATTTAGATAAAAAAATTCTATACTCGAATTTACCATATGGAAATTACAAAAATAATCTAATGATAAGTACTAGTGGTGCTTCTAAAAAAAGATACAAAATCTGCTATAAGCTCATTTGAGCTTTTTATATAACCACTTAATCAAACATATTTTCCATGTCCTCCGTATTCTATACCAAATATTGGGTACTTGGCCTTTGCAAGCCTTATTCCTATGTCTGATAATAGCTCCAATTGAGTTCTTAGTGTTAACATAAATTAATAGGAAATTTCACTCTCTACAAAGCATTGTTGATTCATTAATATCCTATTCATATTCATTTATAGCCCATAGAACAAAGATAACAATGGATAGAGCTAGTACAAGTACCTTCCATGAAAATGTTGCACTTGATACCATAGCCTACAACAACTAAAATAAAACAAATTAAAAAACAGAAACCTAAAATATTTAACAAATTTACAGTCAATCATGATTAAGATTGTGTGAAGATACAAACTCTTGCGAGCAACCATGGCAGAGAAATCTAAAGGCTTTGGCTTCTCTATCTAGCGATATCCGTCTGCATGTAAATAGCTTTACTCCTCCAAAGTTTTGAATGGATTGTTGTATGAGGATTGAGTTTAAGGAACATTATCCTAGAAACAAATATTAGTAATATGGTAGTGTTGTGTTATTCACCTCTTTATATTTAACATTACCGAGTTAATCCCTGGCTTGACAAGTAATTAATATGTCCAAGTTTGATTTAACGCATTTTTTATATTAAAATATTAAAAATATGTTAAATAAGATAAATATATATATAGTAAGTAATTAATATGTCCAAGTTTGATTTCAAATAACATAACGTTACCTACTTAAATAAAGTATAAAATATGTTATTTGAAATTAAACTTCTACATATTAATTACAATTAATGACCAGCCTCGCTCTTATCTCTTAGCATGTTTGGTGTGTCCCTCCTTTGCCAAAAGTTAGCAACAGCTTGATATTGTTGTAATATTGGCTTGGTATTGCAATGTTCTTATACTTTTTAATTAAAAGTAAAAGTATAATTTGTTTCCTTTAGAAAAAAAAATAAGTCAATAAAAGGTCAATAAAAAAAGGTTTAATTGATAGTACAAATTTCACCGCTTGTATTATCAGCAATCCATTATCCTCTAGTCCATTATCCTTTTTAATAACTAGATATAAATGGACTGCATTCAACACTTAAATATCCACAACTATTCTAGGTTAATGTATTATTAAAGTAGTACATTCTTGGGTAATTTTCATCACTTTATATTGGTATTGGAGTACATTCTATGCTATATAAATATTCATTCTACTTCCTCTTAACTTTCATTAGTACTGGGATATTATAATATGTAAGAGTGCATAGGAAATTGTAACATTTATACAGCTTAGTCTTATGAACTCAATATGAAGTACTTGTTTTTTATTTTATATTGGTGATTAATATGTCATTAATTTGTGTTTTATATTTATTTATATCATTGATTGAATACATGGATAAATTATTGAAAAATGCCACCTCTTGGTCATCCTAAAGAGTATAAAAAAAACTTTCACTCGGTGATGCATTTGGTATCCCTGAACACTCCCATCAACCATGTCACTTTGAAAATGAATTTTATAATAATCCACTTGAAGGCCATGAATGAGATAGTGCAAAACCTCTCAAAGATGAAAAACTATCAACGAGGTCCAAAAGAGCATTCAAGTCCAAATGGAAAACACGATTTCCTTGGGCTTATGCTATAAATGATTGTAATGGCGTTCAAAGGATAAAGTGTTTGTGGTGTGTAAAATTTAAAAGGGAAACCCCATTTGGTAAAGAAGGAAGTGTGACTCTTCAAGTTAGTGGTTTAAACATCCATGCAAAATGAGAGGCTCATAAATTTTCTTTGCAACTTTTAGAAGGCGAAAGAAAATGGAGTACACTTCCAATTACCAAACATGTAGAGCTAATGGTAGATGCTGAGAAGGAGAGAATTAGATCATTGTTCAAAAATATGTATTTTGTTACCATACATAATTTTCCTTTAGAAGCATATAAGTCAATATGTGACTTGAACGGGTATAAAAACACTCCTCACATGCCTCTAACAGATGAATACTCTTCATATACAAATACAACACCAGGAAAAGAGTTTTTACAAGCTGCTAAGGATGTATACTGGAAAAAGCTAAAATATGAGATTTCCAATAGCCCATTTTACTCAACTTCAGTCGATGAAAGTACTCATTGGACCATGGTGCAACATTTGATCATTTATATTACATATCTAACAAATGAGAGAATAGGTCAATGTGTTACAAAATTCATAAATTTGCTTCAAATTAAAGATGTAATGTCACAGTCTATGTATGATGTTGTGACATCTCTTTTAGCAGAAATGGATCTCTCCTTGAAAAAGTTAGTTGGATCCAATTTGCAATTAAAGTCTACCACCATTTAAGAAGAAATCCTTGAAAGCTAGAAAGTAACCTTAGGCTCATGCATATTCCTTTTAATTGATTTTTTTAAATATAAAAATTTTATTATACTAAAATAATATTACTCTATGTGCATATAAACTTTTAATATATACAAAACTTTTAATGTGACTATTATTCGAACTACAACACTTATGTTAACAATGTTATTCTTCAGAGATGGAGAATGTAATAATGTTATTCTTCAATTCTCCATTTATACATTGATCAATTCAATTCTTTGGTATAAATAATTAATTTGAATTTGTAAAGATTAATGGTACATGAAATGAGACGAGTAGCAAAATTATATGACGTTATGGAAACACGAGTGAGAGAAGGAAGATACCTGCTCCAAGTTTGTTCTCGGTAGACAACATTATGTGTAGGTTTGCATGTGCTCAATGACAATGTTCATCTTCCGGGAATGGTTTTATTCAATAAGTTTTAAATGCATTCGTATATGGGAAAGCAACTAAATATTTTATAAATTCGACTATGCTTGGATAGATGGCCATGCGATAGTTTCGACTCTGAGTTCAAAAAACTACTAACACTCACTAGTTTTCTTACAAAACATGGCCGCTCCCGAACAAGCGATCCCTTTCGCTTACCTTTCCCAGCTCGCTGATCAACCGAGTTTGTTGAGCGTGTTGTTTGGCTTGATGTCTCTGTTAATACTGCTCGGTTTGGACGTATGGTGATCAAAGACCAAAAAAACCATCGGACTCCGAGGAACTCTGTCCTAAATAGTATCTCAATTCACACATTAATTCGCAATATTTGAATATCCAAAAGCTATCGCAATTCACAACATTTCTGTCTTTAAAACAGGTCATGAGGGAGACATCTCATGTACTTTCTCTCTTTTGAATAAAAATTATGATCATTCCAGAAGTGGATTCCGAGGTAGCAACGACGTAACCACGAGCTAATCTGAACTTTCCTATTCCTCCAACCACCGTTTCCACTTCGTGTAACCACGAGTTAATATTAATTTTTTTTATTTTTTATTTTTACAAAAAAAAATAACTTTTTATATCCTATCAATAAATTTTTTAACTCATAAAAAATTTAAAATAAAAAAATAATAATAATAAATTGTATGTTTGAAGAACTTTATATTATGAAACCAATTAATGTAAAATCAAACTTTTAACCATGATTCCAAGAACAGTTGGCATTTCATTTCGGAGTATGGGCACTTGCATACCTTCACAATTATGTATATCAACAAACATAACTCTTAGATAAAACCAATATATCATATAGATTCAAGTACTAAATACTTAATTTTTCTTTTAAGAGATACTTTGTAATTTCATGTTCAAGTAGAAGTGTAATTTTATATTCAAGGTAGGGTGCTCGCACGAAGTTAGTTCTACTTTTTGGTGTCACTTAAGAAATCAGAAATGCACTTTTGAAGTGTAAATCGATAACGCATATGCGTTATTCATGGTACGTTCGAAATAACCCGAGCCCAAAGACGAGGTTAAGGTTAGTAAGGCACTATCGCATATGCGTTCTTTAAAAGTAAAACATCCCATATGCGATATATATATCGCAAGTGTGATATATCGCTTATGCAATATGGAAAACAAAACAAAAAAAATAATACAGGGGCTGCGGGCCTCACTTTGTCATTTGCACAGTGAGCGTTTCGGGAGAGCGATAAACCGCACCAGCAATTTGCGTTTGAGCATTTGGAAGTCGATTTGGAGGTGGTTGTGGAGGTGGCTTGGCTCGAATGGCAGGTAATTACTATTATCAATTACAAATTATTTTCAATTTTTTATTGTTTTTGTTAATTTCATAGTTTTTATATTTGTTTAAAACAAATTTAATAAAAAAAATTGAATTAAATCAAAGAATGATCAATTAAAACAATTTGTATTTTGTTGTTTAAATCTTAACAGATAACAGAAATAAGCAAGATACTGTGGAAAACAAACCCACTAATAACCAAGAAACAAACCCGAACATGAACCCAAACCCAAACTCGGAGGGGGGAGAAGATCGAAACTCACAGATTCTAGCACGTTTGGGTGCATTGAGGCGCCTTAGCTCATCTTTTAGAGGGGGGGATTATTTGAGACAATATTTAGCCGAGGCATTGGACACCATTACAAACACAATTGCCAATGCTCCAGGAGCTCTGTACAATATTAGCTCATACATAGAATCCAGGAGGCAATACTATTCTGATGGTTTGACTTATAAAGGCATCAAAAACCTAAAGATTACAAAAGACCAATTATTTTCATTATTCTGGGACCTTAGCACCAGATTGGTCCCACCCACTAGTCGAGCACACATTTCCATAGACTGGTGCGTGGAACTAAATATAAATGCCAATTAGATGGATCGTTGGTATATGGTCTTTGGTGAAGACCCTTATGAGAATAGGGACATCCCATTTTATTTCCTAAGGAAGTTGTATGCAAAATTCATCCTAGGGAAACATGTTAACTATTTTGATATTTTAGGCTCCCAGGGTGTTGGTCATGGAATTCCTTAAGATAGGGAAGGGGCCAGGACAGATCCTAACCTTGTGCCATGCACACCAAAACCCCCTCGAGTATATCCTCCTGCGGGTCCTGTGATTGAGGATACACATGAGGCCTTATTTGACATGGCATATACATTGGTTCAACATGGGATTGATGTCCAAGGCAATGTAGGCCAAGGGGTTGGCACTTCTAAGGCCAGCCCATTGCACAGTAAGGAACCATCTACAGATCGCACTGGAGACATAAAGCATTCAGAGCATCCTATTACTCCACACATTTGCACAACATATGGAGGCATATGCTATGGCCCTGCTTCAGAGTTTTGGGACGATGGATTACTTCGATTTGTAAGTAAAACTGATTATTTTCATATTATATTTTCTTTTATATCACAATTTTCAATTGTTTCGTAATTTATTTCTATTTAATTATCTAACAAATTATGTGAAGAAATATACAGCTGGTGTCTCATGGCACCCCAGATTTGCATAGTCTGCAGATTAATGTTGAGAACATTGATGCTGCTATCAATATTGCATATGGGTTTGGTTTTTCACCATTAGGTGATCAGGATGAGTACATTGAATCCCAGCCTAGTCCCTCTCATGTAGAGGTAGGTTCTGAGACGCAGGTATTATTTTAAATATGCTTTTATATATGCCTTTAAATATGCTTTTAATTATGTTTCGCTTTCTTTGAAAAAATCATTTTTTGTCCATCCTGTATATTTCTTGTTTTCTTTGTATTATCTGACATTGACATATTTTACTTTATGCAGGCATCTATTGAGCCATTGGTGCTTGAAGAGCACCAAAGCGAGGTAGTTGGCGACCCACCTATTCTCCCCCGCCAGGTACATGTATGTTTTGCTTTCTTTAAAAACATCATTTTCTGTCCATGTAGTATATATGTCTATGATTCTGTTTATTATCTAAATTTGACATATGTTATTTTATGCAGGCTTCTAGTGAGGCACCAGTGCTTGAATAGCACCAAATCGATGACCCACCTATGACGAGTGAGCAGGTACGTTTATGTATGGCTTTTTTTTAATTGTGATTTTAATGATTCAACATGTACTTTTTTTATTTTTTGAAAATGTCTAATTGTATATTTATCCTTTTATACATAGGAATGTGAGTTTGATGAATATCTCC
Organism: Pseudotsuga menziesii; assembly: GCA_001517045.1. NCBI lineage: Eukaryota > Viridiplantae > Streptophyta > Pinopsida > Pinales > Pinaceae > Pseudotsuga > Pseudotsuga menziesii. The sequence goes on from LPNX010627461.1 coordinate 244,655, forward strand.
AAAAAGAGAACTTCTTCGCTAATGCAAGTAGAAGTCATTTTCTCTCGTTTCTAGTTAATCCAACCACTGGTTACACACCTCCTCATGTCCCCCATGTATATTTATATATTGTAACTCTTGCTTATATTTCTTTTTGTACATGCAAGTATCTTTTTCCTTGTTGCCCCCATTGATATGTCTCTTTTTCTTTGTATTATCTGACAAATTGACATATGTTACTTTATGCAGGCATTTATTAAGCCAGTGGTGCTTGAAGAGCACCAAAGTGAGGTTGTTTGCAACCCACCTCTGATGAGCCAGTAGGTACATTTATGTATCGCTTTCTTTGTACGTTTATGTATCGCTTTCTCTGATTTGGTACTTTCTCTTTGCACTTTTTTGTATGTTTATGTATCGCTTTGACATATGTTAGTTTATGCAGGAATCTATTGAGCCAGTGGTGCTTGAAGAGCACCAAAGTGAGGTTATTGTCGACCCACCTCTTCCCCCTCGTTAGGTACATGTATGTTTCGCTTTATTTGAAAACATCATTTTCTGTCCATGTAGTATATATGTGTTTTATTCTTTTTATTATCTAAAATTGACATATGTTACTTTATGCACGCTTCTAGTGAGTACCGGTGCTTAAAGAGCACCAAATCGGTGACCCACCTCTGACAAGCTAGCATGTATGTTTATGTATCACTTTCTCTGATTTGGTGCTTGACATTGGCATTTTTTTTTATGTAGCTTGATAGTGAGCAAGTGGTGCTTGAAGAGAACCCAATCAGGGTCTTTGCTACTGAGGCACCACGACCCACCATTATTTACTCACGTACAGTAAGTAAAAATCTTATATTGGTTTGAAATTTGAACAAATGTACATAGAATTTTTATAGGTTGGTAAACTAACTTTCAAATTTTGATTTTTTTATAGTCTCCACTGATGAGACCTATCCCTCTTGTTCAACGATGGGGATCACCAGTGAGCAGTCGGAAAAGAAAGCTAGAATTCTTCAAAGACATTGGCAGTGGCAGCGAAAGGGGGGATAACTAGAATAAATGTATAGGGGGATACATATATGTAACTTTTTGTTTTTATGCAGACATATGTACACTTTGATCCACTTTTTTGTATTATGGCCATGTGGCATGCCAAATTTTGTAACATTTTTTGCATACATATATAATATAAAGCAAGGTTCAAATTTATACATATATAGTTGAATTGATCTTGGAACATGATATGGTTGACTTGATCTTGCAACATGATATGTGTGGTTCACCTATGTGATATAATGATATGTGTGGTTCACATGTGTGCTAGTATGAATTTCCAATACTTTAAGGAAGAATTTATGACTCATCAACTTTTTAACATCATAACCATATCATACACTACCTAAATCACACTAACATCATACCATACACTACCTAAATTGTGACTAAATTTACATGTGTTTCTACTTCTAAGTCATGCATGCATGTGTAACATACCATATCATACCCTAAAATACCCTATGATACTAACATCATACCATACTAGCATACAATAACATACCATAACATAACATACTAACATCATACCATATTAACGTACCATACCATACTAATATATCATACCATACCCTACAATAGTAACATCATACCCTACAATACCCTAGTTCCATCTCAGAACTTCTCAACCCTAGTTCCATGTCGTACACTACCTAAATTACACTAAATTTACATGTGTTTCTACTTCTAAGTCATGCATGCATGTGTAATATACCCTATCATACCCTACAATACCCTATGATACTAACATCATACCATACTAACATACAATAACATACAATAACATAACATAATAACATCATACCATATTAACATACCATACAATACTAATATACCATACCATACCCTACAATACTAACATCATACCCTACAATACCCTATAGTAACATAACATGTACCATAGCATCATACCCTACAATACCCTAGTTCCATCTCACAACTTGTCAACCCTAGTTCCATGTCATAACTTGTCAACCTTAGTGATAGCATTCAATTTGATGCTCATGAACCCTAGTTGGTTTTCAATATCTACATGTCCATGTGTTTCTAGTTCCATCTCATAACTTGTAAAGAGGTCACTAAACCCTAGTTCCATCTCATAACTTGTCAACCCTAGTGATAGCATTCAAATTGGTGTTCATAAAACTCTAGTTGGTTTTCAATATGTACATGTCCATGTGTTTCTAGTTCCATCTCATAACTTGTAAAGAGGTCACTAAACCCTAGTTCCATCTCATAACTTGTCAACCCTAGTGATAGCATTCAAATTGGTGTTCATAAAACTCTAGTTGGTTTTCAATATGTACATGTCCATGTGTTTCTAGTTCCATCTCATAACTTGTAAAGAGGACCACTAAACCATATTTCCATCTCATAACTTGTTAACCCTAGTGATCGCATGCAATTTGGTGTCCATAAAACCCTAGTTGGTTTTCAATATGTGCATGTCCATGTGATTCAACTTCCATCTCATAACTTGTAAAGAGGTCACTAAACCCTAGTTCCATCTCATAACTTGTCAACCCTGGTGATAGCCTAAAATTTCGTGTTCATAAGAGGTCACTAAACCATATTTCCATCTCATAACTTTTCAACCCTATTGATAGCATGCAATTTTGTGTTCATGAAATCCTAGTTGGTTTTCAATATGTGAATGTACATGTGTTTCTAGTTCCATCTCATAACTTGTAAAGAGGTCACTAAACCCTAGTTCCATCTCATAACTTGGCAACCCTAGTGATAGCATTCAAATTGGTGTTCATGATACCCTAGTTGGTTTTCAATATGTACATGTCCATGAGTTTCTAGTTCCATCTCATAACTTGTAAAGAGGTCATTAAACCATATTTCCATCTCATAACTTGTCAACCCTAGTGATAGCACGCAATTTGGTGTTCATGAAACCCTAGTTGGTTTTTAATATGTGCATGTCCATGTGTTTCTAGTTCCATCTCATAACTTGTAAAGAGGTCACTAAACCCTAGTTCCATCTCATAACTTGTCAACCCTACTTATACCATGCAATTTGGTGTTCATGAAACCCTAGTTCGTTTTCAATATGTACATGTACATGTATTTCTAGTTCCATCTCATAACTTGTAAAGATGTCACTAAACCCTAGTTCCATCTCATAACTTGGAAACCCTAGTGATAGAATTCAAATTGGTGTTCATGAAACCCTAGTTGGTTTTCAATATGTATATGTCCATGTCTTTCTAGTTCCATCTCATAACTTGTAAAGAGGTCACTAAAACATATTTCCATCTCATAACTTGTCAACCCTAGTGATAGCATGAAATTTGGTGTTCATGAAACCCTAGTTGGATTTCAATATGTGCATGTCCATGTGTTTCTAGTTCCCTCTCATAACTTGTAAAGAGGTCACTAAACCCTATTTCCGTCTCATAACTTGTCAAGCCTAGTGATAGCATGCAATTTGGTGTTCATGAAACCCTAGTTGTTTTACAATTTGTACATGTACATGTGTTTCTAGTTCCATCTCATAACTTGTAAAGAGGTCACTAAACCATAGTTCCATCTCATAACTTGTCAGCCTTGGTGATAGCATTCAAATTGGTGTTCATGAAACCCTAGTTCGTTTTCACTATGTACATGTCCATGTGTTTCTAGTTCCATCTCATAACTTGTAAAAAAGTCACTAAACAATATTTTTATCTCATAACTTGTAAACCCAAGTGATAACATGCAATTTGGTTTTCATGAAACCCTAGTTCGTTTTCAATATGTGCATGTCCATGTGTTTCTAGTTCCATCTCATAACTTGTAAAGAGGTCACTAAACCCTAATTCCATCTCATAACTTGTCAACCCTAGTGATAGCATGTAATTTGGTGTTCATGAAACCCTAGTTGTTTTTCGATTTGTACATGTACATGTGCTTCTAGTTCCATCTCATAACTTATAAAGAGGTCATTAAACCATAGTTCCATCTCATAATTTGTCAACCCTAGTGATAGCATTCAAATTCTTGTTCATGAAACCCTAGTTGGTTTTCAATATGTGCATGTCGATCTATTTCTAGTTCCATCTTATAACTTGTAAAGAGGTCACTAAACCATATTTCCATCTCATAAGTTATCAACCCTAGTGATAGCATCCAATTTTGGTGTTCATGAAACCCTAGTTGTTTTTTCCAATTTGTACATGTCCATGTGTTTCTAGTTCCATCTCATAACTTGTAAAGAGGTCACTAAACCCTAGTTCCATCTCATAACTTGTAAAGAGGTCACTAAACCCTAGTTCCATCTCATAACTTGTCAACCCTAGTGATAGCATGCAAATTGGTGTTCATGAAACCCTAGTTGTTTTCAAATTTGTGCATGTCCATGTGTTTCTAGTTCCATCTCATAACTTGTAAAGAGGTCACTAAATCCTAGTTCCATCTCATAACTTGTCAACCGTAGTAATAGCATTCAATTTGGTGTTCATGAAACCCTAGTTGTTTTCTAATTGCTACATGTACATGTGTTTCTAGTTCCATCTCATAACTTGTAAAGAGGTCACTAAGCCATAGTTCCATCTCATAACTTGTCAACCCTAGGGATAGCATTCAAATAGGTGTTCATGAAACCATAGTTGGTTTGCAATATGTACATGTGCATGTGTTTTTAGTTCCATCTTATAACTTGTAAAGAGGTCACTAAACCATATTTTCGTCTGATAACTTGTGAACTCTAGTGATAGCTTGCAATTTAGTGTTCATGAAACCCTAGTTGGTTTGCAATATGTGCATGTCCATGTGTTTCTAGCTCCATCTCATAACTTGTAAAGAGGTCAGTAAACCCTAGTTCCATCTCATAACTTGTCAACCCTAGTTATATCATGCAATTTGGTGTTCATGAAGCCCTAGTTCATTTTCAATATGTACATGTACATGTGTTCCTGTTCCATCTCATAACTTGTAAAGAGGTCACTAAACCCTAGTTCCATCTCATAACTTCTCAACCCTAGTGATAGAATTGAAATTGGTGTTCATGAAACCCTAGTTGATTTTCAATATGTACATGTCCATGTGTTTCTAGTTCCATCTCATAACTTGTAAAGAGGTCACTAAACCATATTTCCATCTCATAACTTGTGAACCCTAGTGACAGCATGCAATTTGTTATTCATGAAACCATAGTTGGTTTTCATTATGTGCATGTCCATGTGTTTCTAGTTCCATCTCATAACTTGTAAAGAGGTCACTAAACCCTATTTCCATCTCATAACTTGTCAACCCTAGTGATAGCATGCAATTTGGTGTTCATGAAACCCTAGTTGTTTTCGAATTTGTACATGTACATGTGTTTCTAGTTCCATCTCATAACTTGTAAAGAGGTCACTAAAACATAGTTCCATCTCATAACTTGTCAAGCCTAGTGATAGCATTCAAATTCGTGCTCATGAAACCCCAGTTGGTTTTCACTATCTAAATGTCCATGTGTCTCTAGTTCCATCTCATAACTTGTGAACAGGTCACTAAACCATATTTCCATCTCATAACTTGTCAACCCTAGTGATAGCATGCAATTTGGTGTTTATGAAACCCTACATGTTTTCCAATTTGTACATGTCCATGTGTTTCTAATTCCATCTCATAACTTGTAAAGAGGTCACTAAACCCTAGTTCCATCTCATAACTTGTCAACCCCAGTGATAGGATGCAATTTGGTGTTCATGAAACCCTTGTTGTTTTCCAATTTGTACATGTACAAGTGTTTCTAGTTACATATTATAACTTGTAAAGAGGTCACTAAACCCTAGATCCATCTCATAACTTGTCAACCCTAGTGATATCATTCAAATTGGTGTTCATGAAACCCTATTTTGTTTCCAATATGTGCATGTCCATGTGTTTCTAGTTCCATCTTATAACCTGTAAACAGGTCACTAAACCATATTTCCATCTCATAACTTGTCAACCCTAGTGATAGCATGCAATTTGGTGTTTATGAAACCCTAGTTGTTTTCCAATTTGTACATGTCCATGCGTTTCTAGTTCCATATCATAACTTATAAAGAGGTCACTAAACCCTAGTTCCATCTCATAACTTGTTAACCCTAGTGATAGCCTGCAATTTGGTGTTCATCAAACCTTGGTTGTTTTCCAATTCGTCAATCTCCATGTGTTTCTAGTTCCATGTCATAACTTGTAAAGAGCTCACTAAAGCCTAGTTCCATCTCATAACTTGTCAACCCTAGTGATAGCATGCAATTTTGTGTTCATGAAGCCCTAGTTGTTTTCCAATTTCTACATGTACACATGTTTCTAGTTGCATCTCATAAATTGTAAAGAGGTCACTAAACCATAGTTCCATCTCATAACTTGTCAACCCTAGTGATGACATTCAAATTGGTGTTCATGAAACCCTATTTGGTTTGCAATATTTACATGTCCATGCGTTTCTAGTTCCATCTCATAACTTGTAAAGAGGTCACTAAACCATGTTTCCATCTCATAACTTGTGCATCCTAGTGATAGCATGCAATTTGGTTTTTATGAAACCCTAGTTGGTTTTCGATATGTGCATGTCCATGTGTTTCTAGTTCCATCTCTTAAATTTTAAAGAGGTCACGAAACTCTAGTTCCATCTCATAACTTGTCAACCCTTGTGATAGAATGCAATTAGGTGTTCATGAAATGCTAGATGTTTTCCAATTTGTACATGTACATGTATTTCTAGTTCCATCTCATAACTTGCAAAGATGTCACTAAACCATAGTTCCATCTCAAAACTTGTCAACGCTAGTGATAGCATTCAAATTGGTGTTCATGAAACCCTAGTTGGTTTTCAATATGTGCATGTCCATGTGTTTCTAGTTCTATCTCATAACTTGGAAAGAGGTCACTAAACCATATTTCCATCTCATAACTTGCCAACCCTAGTGATAGCATGCAATTTGGTGTTGATGAAACCCTAGTTGCTTTCTAATTTGTACATGTCCATGTGTTTCTAGTTCCATTTCATAACTTGTAAAGGGGTCACTAAACCATACTTCCATATCATAACTTGCCAACCCTAGTGATACCATGCAATTTGGTGTTCGTGAAACCCTAGTTGTTTTCCAATTTGTACATGTACATGTGTTTCTAGTTCCATCTCGTAACTTTCAAAGAGGTCACTAAACCATAGTTCCATCTCATAACTTGTCGACCCTAGTGATGGAATTCAAATTGGTGTTGATGAAAACCTAGTTGGTTTTCAATATGTACATGTCCATGTGTTTCTAGTTCCATCTGATAACTTGTAAAGAGGTCACTAAACCATATTTCCATCTCATAACTTGTCAACTCTAGTGATAGAATCCAATTTAGTGTTCATGAAACCCTAGTTATTTTCCAATTTGTAGATGCCCATGTGTTTCTAGTTCCATCTCATAACTTGTAAAGAGGTAACTAAACCCTAGTAGCATCTCATAACTTGTCAACCCTAGTGATAGCGTGCAAATTGGTATTCATGGAACCCTAGTTGCTTTCCAATTTGTGCATGTCCATGTGTTTCTAATTCCATATCATAACTTGTAAAGAGGTCACTAAACCCTAGTTCCATCTCATAACTTGTTAACCCTAGTGATAGCATGCAATTTGGTGTTAATGAAACCCTAGTTGGTTTTCAATATGTACGTGTACATGTGTTTCTAGTTCCATCTCATAACTAGTAAAGATGTCACTAGACCCTAGTTCCATCTCATAACTTGTAAACCATAGTGATATCATGCAGGTTGTGGTTCCTGAAACCCTAGTTGGTTTCAAATTTGTACATGTACATGTGTTTCTAGTTCCATCTCATAACTTGTAAGAGGTATAGTCGAGGGTTTCGCAGAGTTGACCCACCAATGCAAGAATTACGTTGAAGGAAACTAAGCAAAAACCTAGTTTATGAAATCAATGCACAATGAAGTCACTGGTCCTTGAAAACGATAGGGAGAGGGACACCTAGAGGTAATCGCATGCCAGGAGACCAACAGAGTCGACGGTTCTTCGATTCGACATATGGTTACGAAGTTACGTCTAGTTGAAAGTCGCATGAAAATGACGTTCAGGGACACTTGGTGCATTAGAGGAATTTTAAGGTTTAAAATGGGCCTCATAAGGAAAATAATAAAATAATAGTTAAAATAATAAAATAATATTTATTAATTTTGGAGGAAAAAAGAAAAAAACTACTTTTTGTGTTCGTATTTTCGACATATCTCCATGTGTTATTACTCAAATTTCGATAAGGAGAGCTTGTTGGATCCGGAATTTGATTCCACATTCAACAAATACCCACACTACATATTTTTTATGAACCCCTCTACCCCAAAAACAATAAATACCTGGAAAAACGTGATGATGATGTCATCATCACGTTTTTCTAGGTATTTATTGTTTTTTGGGTAGCGAGGTTCGTCAAAAGTATGCAGTGTGGGTAATCGTTGGATGCGAAATAAAATTCCACTTCCAATGAGCTCTCCCGATATAAATTTGAGTAACAACACAAGAAGATATGTCGAAAATACAAAAACAAAAAGTTTTTTTTTTTAACCAATATGTCAATTCAACCATTATGGTTGACTCATTTTATTGGAATTCTATTGGTTCTTGAATTCCAACTCACAAGAACTTATTATTGGCATGTTTTCTTATAAGGCCCACTTTAGACAGCAAATTTCCTCTAGTGACTTTCAGTCCAGGAGAAAAAAAAACAAACGAAGCAGAAAATTTGCATGTCGTTGGCTCCTGCAAGTGTGTATGGGCAAGGCCGATATGGGAACCCTACGAACACAACCACGATCGAGGGTTTTCACGCATTTACCCCCAAATGAAATAGTCCCAATATTTTTCCCAGCAATGTAATTAAATGTATATTAAATTAAAAACATCAAAAAATGTAAATTTCAATAATTCTAGAGCATGTTATTTTCCAATTTCTATTTGTTGATGTCTAAAGACACCATTCTTGGGTCCTCCAATGTGCCATATATGGTGTTTGTATCTTAGGCACATCAAAGGATAGACATTAGTAACATCATAAGAAAAAAATAGAGAACGCAATGAAAATGTGCAAACATGATTTATAGATAACTCACGTGAGGTTGTACGATCGTGTTTATAGTGTCCATTATCCTCTGAATAATATTATGCCTGTGAATGGTATCGGTTAATCATGGGTTTATTACATTGGGAATAAAATAAGGCTAAATAATTGAAATTGTGCTTCAGCATTCACTTTAAAGGTTAAATAACGCACCTGACAATGCACTGAGACGAATAGGCCATCTGGATCATCTCTGGTGCAGATGGTGTCCATCAATATTTCATGCTCTATATGAGGTAGCAAGTATCGTACATGTGACCTATTTTTGTGACCAATTGTGCGTAGCTTGATGTTTATACCAACTACTAGGTTGGTGAAGTGGTATAGAATAACTCCTGGTCTATAATCCTGATATACATACCCACCCTTCCTTTTCTGTTGTGCTGCAAGTGTAAAGTACTCCCCTTTTATAACCATCGAGCCAGTTGAGAATTCAATATTTTCATCATCTGTAATAGGTTCGAGAATGGTTTGTTTCCCCTCTAAGAAACATTCCAACCAATAGTCAGAATCCCATACATTTCTTAAATAAGGTCTTGCATTTCTAATTTCTACATAAATTAAATTCTACATAGGTGAAGTAAACAATACATAAATGTGTTTTCTTATTTAGGTACTACTCATGTACCTACTTGTATGAGATATTATATGTGATCATAGTCTGTAGAAATATGTGTCTGATCATCTTCCAAATGGTCTATTTCATTAACGAAAATGAAATTGGTTCCAAGTGTCACTCGATCTCATGTATCAATGGTATCTGTATACTCACAAGCATCCCATTCATAGATGCTACAAGAACTACAAAAGAAATCTTTTAATCTTGTCCAAATTTGTAGGGTCGAGTTGTCTAAGCTTCTAATTGAATGAACCTATCGAGTTCCATGAACTGTGTTCACCTGATGTATTTTGGATCGTTCCACATTTGTCACCTCCAGAAATATTCTCCCCACCAGGTGTTTCCTTGTTTCTTGTTCTCCCATGACAGATGCACACCATTTCACTATATATGCAGCATCTCAAAGGTGAGCACCTGTAAACTTCATCTCTTCCCTTCAAAGGGTAGTTTTTATGCATGCACCAACACCATCATGCTCTCGTTTTCCATGAACAGTTTCAAAGTAGTTCCATACATGTGGCACCTTGTATTCTATGTGCAACAAACACAACCATTCAAATAGACATGCATTCTTCAAGTGTCCAGCACAACCATCTGACCAAATGAAATGACAATAAAATGGTATATCCATAGCTATCACATGCTCATAGAATAATTTAAAGCAATGTTGCAAGTAATGGATGTCATGGGTCCGGTCGTCACTTATGTAGAAGTGACTTTCTTTCAGTATCACATGTTTCTCTTCATTGCTATCTAGCCCATGTCGATACGTGATATGCACCATTATGCTCACCTGCTCTGAGTGATAGTATTGACTTTTTATTTCATTTTGTGGTTGTAGGGTGTAATTTTCCACAAATTCAACCATTGATAGTATTGTTTCGAGAGGGAAGGTGTCCTAGCATACTCTGAATTACTCATCTTGTCACCATGCCATATCAACATGTTGAATGCACTGTTGGATCTTTCCACGAAACTCTGAAATAAAATCACATACTTGCACTTGGTGTAAAAAAAAAGCAATGTTATAAAAAAACATAAAAATATGTGTACATGAATATTAATACGTCAATATTCAACAATTTACATGTGAAATCACCAATTTAATTTTCCTGCTTTCTTTCCCATCATGTAGCTTATATGTCTCATACTGATAGTTTTTCTTCTCAACAATTGCATTCCTAAATGATTAATCTTCACTTTCATGGATGCAATCATACCATAATGATAGCCCACCACAATTGTTGAAAGAACCATCTACACATTGTTTTAAGTAATGTGTTTTCCCATCTTGCTTCAGACACATTATGCTATGGATGAAATCTCTAGATGACATTGGAGGTACTATACTTGAGCATTCATGCACATGGTTAGGGTACAAAAAATGATGTATATGTGCAAATGTATGGTAATATAGGTCAAAATATATGTGGTGTCTACAACAACAAGTGTTCTGGATGATATTGATTCTAACAGACCAAGGCTTGCATTTTTCAAAAGATCTTTACCCAAGCCTTAGCTCTATGTGGGAAACTTTAAACATATTGAACAATTGAGTTTGTGTCATGTCAAGATAATGTTTAACATGAGGTTCATTGTTTGTAGAAACCCTACAATTTTTTAACACATCTTTCGTGTTAGAAGAAGGCCTAGTGTTATCGTGCCAAAACATGTGCACTAGGTCCTTCACTGCTTCGACTAACTTCATGTCTTTGCGGGGAAACCTACTGCTAAATGCCCATAATGTTTCCATTTATCTCTCTACATCAAGGTTGTCTCTTCTTACTGAATATTTTTTAAGTGTCTTTGGATGTAAAGGCATAATTTGTGATGTGCATTTAAGTAAACGACGTTGTCTTGTGGATCTACATACAATTGATTTAGCCAATACATGGCAAGCCGCATTATAGTCCTATGAACGAGTTTTTTTACCAATCAATTTGAATGTAGCAACAAGATATTTAACAATGTTATTACTAGATTCGATATTCTTCATTTGTCTTATGCCTAAATTTCAATTGCCATATTTCTATATTTAAGCAAAGCTAAAAACAATTGGCATTTATCGGCTTTGGATTTGTTATCAAAATATTGTTTCATTATTTGAGAAAAATGACGAAGGATAATGCGTTTAGCCACTTTACCTTCCATGGAAGTCAATTCACTCTCATCCACTTGTATGCGTTTAGGAGTTTTCTTTCGTTTTGATCCAAAATTTCTTCTCGTTTGAAATGCTGGAGTGACATTTACATCCACTAAAGGCTGAAAAATTCGATTAGGAGATTGAACCACCGGCCATGGTTGTTGTTGCGTCACATTTGCATTGGGAGTAACATAATTATTGAACTCTTCACAAGATTTTCCATTTACTAATGGATCAATAATATCATCTTCCATATAACCAGCTTCCTTTAATGTTGCATTATCTTCCTCGGCCTCTATGTCAGGTATTTGTTGAGGGGGAATGGGAACTATTTGCTCATCTAATGAAAGCCAACGATTTCTTGAATATTCCCTCTTTTTTTCTTTTCTATTTTCATCTTCTTCCAGTGTAAGCACCTTCCTCACTGACTTTCAACCTCTATTACATACATTCCCCATTGAAATCCACCCAAACTTGTACAAAACCTATATAATTATGTAAGCAATGATTAAATTGCAGGTTGAACGGTTCTCTATGCACGGGTTCAGAAGAATTATGTCTTTTTCTACAATAAATATGGCCCACAACACACAACCCAATATTTTTTATATAACACATATCGCATATGCGATATAACGCATGTTCGTTTTATCGCATATGCGATATTGATACAATGCTTTTTAATAATGGGCAGATTTTTACGTTATCTCCAAAACGCATATGTGATATATTGCATATGCGGTTTAGTGCATATGCAATATATCGCATATGCAATTTAGTGCTCACTAAATTTGCAACTTTATTGATCTATGCTTATCAAATATTAAAATATTAAATATCAAATGCATATCAAACTTGGACTGAAATATGTTAAACTTCTATAACTTTACAATGGACCCCATACCAATGGTTAAGACCTCCAAACCTATCATTGGACCATGGTAGTGTCTATGATGATGATGATGATGATAATGATGATTATTGTGGAAATTGAACCCAAGTGATAGAACAATTACACTCACAAATTGCTAATCAAACATGCAAATTTACACACAAAGGAGACTGAAATTGGAGCATAACACTAATCTGTATTGAATAAGTGTACAATTTCCAAGCTTATGAAGCCATAGGCTGCTACAATATATAATTACATGATATTCGAATGCATAATTATTCCATTCGAAATAGTTAAAAAGCAGGCTTACTAAATCTAGTCAAATCCCCCATAGGTGCATAAAATAGTTTCCAAATCTACCTAGAGGCTCATGAATTGGAAAAGTAAAGTAGGAAAGCTAATAAGTGATGGAAATACAACTCATACATGCTTTTATTAGGAGAAAAGAATGAAGGATGATGAGAGGAAAAAACAAGTCAACTGCACCTAGTCTTACTTTCCCTTTTGCCATAAATCTCAATAAAGCACGCAACTTAGCAGAAAAAGCAGATATGTGCGAGGAATGATCTAGAATAAAGAAGATATTCTAAATATGGATTCCAGGAGGTTTCCCAAGGGCTCCATGAATCATTTTTAGTAATTTTGACTTCTATGGCATGTGGAAGACAACTTGCATAGAGTGGACTATTGGAAACTAGGCAAATAAGACAAAAATAGATTAATTAATGTTTAAGGTAGATAACTATGGGTTGATTATTCTAACACCCCCTCTTAAGCCTAATTTTATGAGTAAATATCAAAAAACTATAGGGCCTAGCAACAAGGCTTAGTCACCCTTTACATACTACATGTCCATTTAACCAAGGAAAGAGGCAAAAACCCAGTGGGAAAATCCTCCCTTAAACATGGACAGTAAAACAACATTTGAAAATATTTTCATCAATCACGCTTCACAACTTGATCAGAAATCCCCAGTAGTGATTTGAGATTGCTGAATGTCTTCTCACAAAAAACTTTGGTGAAGATGTATGCTACTTGTTCTGAAGATGCACAGAAGAGTAGGTGAATGGTGCCATCATGCACAAGCTGTCTGATGTAGTGCATATGGATCTCAATGTGTTTGGTTCTCTGTCTCTGAACTAGATCATTGCAGATTCGAATGGTGCTCTGATTATCACAATAGATAATAGTTTAAAACTCTGATTTGAAGCCACACTCACCAAGTATCCCCTGCAACCATAAACATTGAGTTGTTTCATTTACAACTCCTTTGTACTCTGCTTCTGTAGATGAGAGTGCTATGGCACTCTATTTCTTGCTTGACCAGCTAATTGGTCCTTCAACAAACATGAACACATATCCTGATGTTGACTTTCAATCTATGTTGTCACCTGCCCAATCACTATCAGTAAACCCAATCAAATCAAGATCAGATTTAGCTTTGTAGAAGATCCCATGAGTTCTTGTTTCCTGAACAAAGTTAAGGATCCTTTTGGATGATCTCCAATGGCTCTCATGAGGCCGATCCATGTATCTTGAAGCCACACTTACTACATAAGAAATATCAAGTCGAGTGTGTGTAAGGTACAACAAACACCCAATAAACTTCCTATATAGTGTATTATTCACCATAGGAGAAGAACCTGCTTCTTCAAGCTTAACTCTTGAAAGGAAGGGAGTCTTGTTTGGCTTGCAATATTTCATGTTGAACTTGTTCAGAAAATCTAAAACATACTTGGACTAATGTATTTTTATTCCATGTTGGGATTGAGCAATTGAGAGACCCAAGAATTGGCTCAACAACCCCAAATCAGTCATACAAAATGCATGGTTCATTGCATCATTCAAGGAGGCAATTTCTTTCTTTGAACTTCCTATAATCAAAAGGTCATCCACATACAAGAAAATAATCATCAAATAACCATGAATCAAATTCAAGTAAACATTAGGATCAAACTTGCATCGAACAACACTCAATGACAACAGAAAGCCATCAATCTTGGCATACCAAGCCCTAGGGGCTTGCTTGAGCCCATACAATGATTTATTTAACCTGCACACAAAATATGGATTAGTAAAAAACCCTTGAGGATGATGCATGTAAATTTCTTCAGTAAGATATCCATTTAGGAAAGCACACTTCACATCCATGTGATGTACCTCCCACTGCTTCGAACCTGCAATGGCTAAGGCTAGCCTTATGGAGTCCATCTTTGCCACTGGCACAAAGGTTTCATTGTAGTCAATACCATGTACCTGTGAGTAGCCCTTGGCTACCAATATTTCCTTATATTTAAAAGGTGAACCATCAGCAGAAAACTTAGTTTTGAATACCCACTTACATTGAACTAGCTTCCTCTCTAGGGGAAGATCAACCAGTTCCCAAGTGTTGTTCTTCTGGAGTGAGCTGAATTTTTCTTTCATGGATATTTTCCATCTTGGATCATGTGCTTCATATTCATATGTTTGTGGCTCTGATTCAACCATCGGATAGCTCTTCTCTGCAAACAAAAGGTCTTTCATACACAGGGCACTCTCAAACTGAGACCTAGACCTCCTAGGATCACTAGGATTTCCACCTAGTTCCCCAGCTGCATGAATGGTCTTTGCTGCCCATTTTGGTCTTGTAAGACTGTCAGGATCTGCAGTTAAATCATCATTATCATACATATCATAATCAACAAACTCATTTGTTTCTTCACTTACATTCAATGGTTCTAGTGGTGAATAAGACTCTCCAACTTCAACTGCAGCTAAAATCTCTTCTTGGAACTGAACACTCCTTTCAATGAACACTTTGTTTGTGCTCAAGTTGATCAGCTTGTACCCTTTTGAATCTTTAGAATAACCAACAAATAGGAATTCTTGGCTTTGGGGCTGCAAATCCTTTCTCTTTTCAATTGAAATTATATCCCAAGCCTTTGAGCCGAAAATTCTAAAATGGGTCACATCTGGCTTGTGCCCACTCTAAGATTTGAAAGGAGTCAGACCATCAAGTTGTTTATGAGACACCCTATTCTGGATATAGGATGCACAGTTTATAGCCTTAGCCCAAAAATTTGGTGGCAAAGTCTTAGCCTCCATCATACAAGTTGCCATCTCCTTCAGTGATTTGTTCTTTCTCTCAGCAACACCATTTTGCTGTGGTGTGTGAGGGATTGAATGTTGCATCTGAATACGTGCATCTTCACAATATTGAATGAACTCAAAATTGACATAATCACCACCATTTTCAGATCTGAGGATCTTGTGTCTCCTCCCAGACTGGTTTTCAACCAAATCCTTAAAGACTTTGAAGAGGCCAAAAACTTCAGACTTATGCTTCAAGAAGTAAACCCAACAATACCTGAAAAAGTCATCTATGAAGGTCAATGCATATTTGGCTTGACTCATTGACATATGAGTAAATGGACCAACAAAATCACTATGGATCAACTCAAGAGGTGAAGAGCTTCTCTCATGACTAGCTCTCTCAAATTTATGCTCTTGGTGTTTTCCTAGGATACAACCTTGACAAACTCCCTTGGAAAATTTAATCTTTGGTAACCCTATGACCATTTCTTTTTCACTTAGATCAGAAATATACTTATAGTTAAGATGTCCAAATATTTCATGCCAAAGCTTGCTTGCCTCATTAGCGTGAATCAGAAGAACAGAGGGGTTTGAGTAGGGTAGAAAATGTGAAAACATGTATACCTTCAAAGTGTGATCTACAACTCCTTTTGCAATGAATTTACCATTGAATATCTCTATGATCTCAACATCATTAGGGGAGAATATGACCTTCTTTGGAGACCCTATGTGGGTCATATGATACACTAACAAGAGGTTAGAGTCAAGACCTGGAACATGCAATACATTACTGAACTTACCATGGTCAAGATCAACCCTTCCTTTCCCCAAACTGTCAGTGAGAGAGTCGTCTCCCAGCACTATTGGTGGACCTTTCGACATGTCAAGAGATGAGAATTCCTCCTTGGTCAAAACCATATGTCTTGAAGCTCCAGATTCTATGATGAAGCTAGGTGAGCTTGATGTGCCAGCAACCAAAGCATGTACTCTCTCTCTGTCCTCTAAATTTGATCCTCCTTCCCTCTTCTTTGAGCAATCAGGAAGGGAGATGTTATTCTTCTCCAGGATTTGGGTCAACATGTCAATTTGCTTCTTCATACAAAAGCTTTCAGGATGATAGCCCTTACTGCAGTATGCGCACTTGCTCATTTCTCCTTTGTTCTTCTTCTTCTGGAAGTTCTTCTTGGAGCCTTGGGGCTTCTCTTGAGACTTGTTCTTGTCTCTCTTTTGCTTAGGTGTCTTCTTAGGTTTCTTCTTGCCTTTTCAATCCACCCCTGAATCTCCAGCAACCAAATCTTGGTCTTTGGAAGGTTTGATGGTGCCCATCATCACCAATTTATCCTGTTCTTGTGTGAGGGATTCCATGAACTCTGCAAGCTTAGGCATCTTCCAGGCTCGAACTATCAACTTGGTGGCACGGAAGGTTGAAACAAACACTGAATATTCAGGGCCAAGCTTCGAGAGTATGGCCAAAAATAGCTACTCTTCCTTCTTTTCAATTCCACACTGTTTTAGCTGCAAAACAAGGGCTTTGAACTTAGAAAAGTAGAGTTGCAGGGATTCAAAGCTGCTGGGACTCAAAGAGATCAATTCATTCTTGATTTGAAGTCCTATCATCTCATCTGTCTTACCAAGAATCTCTATAAGCTTCTCCCACACTTCATTAGGTGATGTCAATCCATCAAGATGGAAGAGGAGGTCTCTGGATATGCTCAGACATAGAAGACCATAGGCCTCATCCCTCCTATCGTGCCATTTAATTTTCTCTGCAGCTGCATTGGGCTCTACCTCAGTTTCCATAGTCACCCTGTAGAGACCTTTCTCTCTCAACAGTACCTCCATATCTGCTTTCCATTCAAAGAAATTAAATGGAGACAAGGTGATCTTCTGAGATTGATCCATAGCTCAGAAACAGTGCCCTTCAGTCACCAGAATGCTCCCAGTCAAGATGTTGAACCTGCAATAGCAATATGGAAGGAGCGAAATCGATCTACAAAGGCTATGATACCATGTGGAAATTGAACCCAAGTGATAGAACAATTGCACTCACAAAATTGCTAATCAAACATGCAAATTTACACATAAAGGAGACTGAAATTGGAGCATAACACTAATCTGTATTGAATAAGTGTACAATATCCAACCTTATGAAATCATATGCTACTGCAATATATAATTACATGAGAGATTCGAATGCATAAGGATTCCATTCGAAATAGTCAAAAAGCAGGCTTACTAAATCTAGTCAAATCCCCCATAGGTGCATAAAGAGTTTCCAAATCTACCTAGAGGCTCACGAATTGGAAAAGTCAAGTAGGCAAGCTAATAAGTGATGGAAAGACAACTCATACATGTTTTTATTAGGAGAAAAGAATGGAGGATGATGAGGGAAAAAAACAAGTCAACTACACCTAGTCTTACTTTCCCTTTTGCCATAAATCTTAATAAAGCAGGCAACTTAGCAGAAAAAACAGATATGCGTTAGGGAGGATCTGGAATAAAGCAGATATGCTAAATACAGATTCTAGGAGGTTTCTGAAGCACTCCATGACTCCATTTTAGCAAGTTTGACTTCTATGGCATGTGGAAGACAACTTGCATAGAGTGGAATATTGGAAACTAGGAAAATGAGACAAAAATGGATTAATTAATGTCTAAGGTAGGTAACTATGGGTTGATTATTCTAACAATGATGATGATCAAGAATAGTATGACTATGACGACAATGATTATGAGGATGATGATGACTATGATAGTGATTATAATGATGATGATGATAATGATGATGATGAGGATGATGACTATGATGATGAGGATGACGATAATGATGATGATGACGAGGAGGAGGATGATGACTATGATGATGATGATGATGAGGATGATGATGATGATGATGATGATGATGACGAGGATGACGATCATGATGAACAATGATGGTGATGATGATGATGATGACGATGACGATGATGATGAACAATGATGGTGATGATGAGGAGGAGGAGGATGACTATGATGATGATGATGAGAATGAGGGTGATGATGATGATGATGGTGAGGATGATGTTGAGGATGATGATGGTGATGATGATGATGATGAACAATGATGGTGATGATGATGATGATGATGATGATGATGATGAGGATGAGGGTGACGATGATGATGATGATGATGATGAGGATGAGGATGATGATGATGATGATGACGATGATGATGAGAAATGATAGTGATGATGATGTGATGATGAGGAGGATGAGGACGATGATGAGAAACAATGATGGTTGATGACTATGATGAGGATGATGATGATGAGGATGACGATGGTGATGATGATGATGAGGATGGTGATGATGATGGTGATGATGATGATGATGATGAGGATGATGACGGTGATGATGATAATGACGACGATGACGATGATGATGATGAGGAGGATGATGATGACTATGATGATGATGATGATGACTATGATGATGATGATGATGATGATGATGAAAAATGATGGTGATGATGATGATGGTGATGATGATGATGGTGATGATGATGATGATGATGATGATGAGTATGATGATGAGTATGAGGGTGTTGATGATGATGATGATGATGATGACTATGATGACGATGACGATGATGATGAACAATGATGGTGATGATGATGATGATGAGGATGAGGATGAGGATAAGGATGATGACAACGATGATGAGGAACAATGATGGATGATGATGATGATGATGATGATGAGGATGGTGAGGATGATGATGAGGAAGATGAGGATGATGATGATGATGACGATGATGATGATGATGAACAATGATGGTGAGGAGGAGGAGGAGGAGGATGCTGACTATGATGATGAGGATGAGAATGAGGGTGATGATGGCCATGATGATGATGATGATGAGGGTGATGATTATGATGACGATGATGATGATGATGATGAAGATGAAGATGATGAGGAGGAGGATGACTATGATGATGATGATGATGATGACGATGATGATGAACAATGATGGTGATGAGGAGGAGGAGGAGGAGGAGGAGGAGGATGACTATGATGATGAGGATGAGGATGAGGATGATGATGATGAGGATGATGATGATGATGATGATGATGAAAAATGATGGTGATGATGATGACAATGATGATGATGATGATGAGGGTGATGATGATGGTGACGATGAGGATGATGATGATGATGATGATAATGACGATGACGACGATGATGAACAATGATGGTGATGATGATGATGAGGATGATGAGGATGAGGATGATGATAATGATGATGATAGGTTTAGCTGAAACTTTGCTTTGATTTTATTTTCAATCATTTACAATGGAATGGTGATGATGAACAATGATGATGAGGAGGAGGAGGATGATGAAAATGATTATGATAAGGATGATGACTATGATGATGATGATGATGATCGCGATGATGATGAACAATGATGGTGATGATGATGGTGATGACGATGACGATGATGATGACCACGATGACGATGATGATGATCATGATGACTATGGCTATGATGGTGATGATGATGATAGTAATGAGATTTCTCCCGCTTAATATAAATACTAATTACTAAATATTGAAAACTGTAAAAATATTTAATACACATATAAATACTCATTACACTAACGGCCACACACTTGTTTGAATATTTCTGGTACCAGATGATCTGTTTTATTCTATGGACCGTACATGTGGAGACATCAATGAACAACCGTCCATCCCTCATATGTCTCCCATAACCATTCCTCCCTTACCCTTATATTTATCCTCCCTTCATCCCCCCCATATATGTCTGTTACCCATTTCTCCCTCCCATGATTCCCTCTACACCTTCCTCTCCCTCCTTTAATCCCCCCCCCCTCTTAACCAATGCAATGTTGGGCCATGAGCCACCCCATAGACCTTATGGATGGAATATTGGGAGTCTAAATGGTATTATAATGGGATAAAGATGCCATTACTCTTTTTTACTCTCGTACGAAATTAGTTAAGCAAAAACACATATGTGTTATAACACATATGCGATATGAATCGCATATGCGATATAGCACATATGCGATATGAATAAGATATAACGCATATGCATTTTTTTTAAATTAAAAAAATCGGCGGGAATAAGGTTTGGCATTATGTTTGGAAATATCTTTGGATTACCGAACCTATTGGTTAGGACAAATAAACTAGGGCTATTGCTTGTCTTTTAGAAGTCTATCAATATGCTCAGTTTCGATGGCATGTTTTGCTATGATAGACACAATATTTTTTTATGAAAATTTAGAATATTGTAGAGTACGATCTTACGATTCTGAATATGTAATTTTTTCCTTCAAAAGCATGTTTTATTTATTTATTATTATTTTTCTAAATGACATACGTCAATTTTCGAAAATAGATACATTGATTGTTTTTTATATAACTTTTGATTTCCTTCACCATTTCTCAAGAAAACTATATGGTGCAGTAGACAAGAGAAATCTCTACGATCTTATATATAGGGCTGATGCATAATCATCAACTCCTTTAAAGACACTTTAGATGCCACATAATACTGGAATAAACAGAAAACTCTAACTTTAGGTGACAATTAGGGGTACTTCCCTAACTTATTTGAAGATGAAGTAAAAACAAAAAAGATAGGTAATTGAATCAGATTTCATAATATATAGAATTTATGCAGAGAAAATCTGTAAATGATTATAAAATTAGTTTCCGTGAAAGTGGGTTTTCAAATTTTCAGCACATCTTAACATATATGTTTGTGCGGGTACAGCAATATATGAGGTAAATGATGTCAATTTGGGATAAAATATTGTAGACATATAAAGACATATGGACCTAGTGCAGCACTATTTATTCAGAATTTTTCATGAATTTTTTTTTTTTAATTAATTATTGAAGTCACAAAAGCTTGAAATTAAAATGTTATGTGCGGGTGCAACACTTTAGGGGCAAAAATTAATGAAATCCTTGATTTCTAAATATAAGATTGTAGAGCTTGATCTCGTCTAG
>LPNX010627461.1:269027-350036 GCA_001517045.1 Pseudotsuga menziesii
TCATCATCGTCTCCCTCATCCTCATCCTCATCATCATGGTCATCATCATCATCATCATCATCATCATCATCATCATCATCTTCTTCGTCACCCTCATCCTCATCATCATCACCATCCTCATCCTCATCATCATCATCATCATCCTCATCCTCATCATCATCATCATCATCGCCCTCATCCTCATCATCTTCATCATCATCATCCTCATCCTCATCCTCATCATCATCATCATCACCCTGATCCTCATCATCTTCATCATGGTCATCATCATCATCATCATCATCTTCATCATGGTCATCATCATCATCATCATCATCACCCTCATCCTCATCATAACCATCATAGCCATCATCCTCCTCATCATCACCCTCATTGTTCATCATCATCACTCTCATCCTCCTCCTCCTCATCATCATGGTCATCATCACCCTCATCCTCATCATCATCATCATAGTCATCATCCTCCTCATCATCACCCTCATTGTTCATTATCATCACTCTCATCCTCATCATCATCATCATCATCACCCTCATCCTCATCATCATCATCATGTTCAGCATCATCATCCTCATCCTCATCATCGTCGTCATCATCATCACCCTCATCCTCATCATCTTCATCATGGTCATCATCATCATCATTATCATCACCCTCATCCTCATCATCATCATCATAGTCATCACTGTCCTCATCATCGCCCTCATTGTTCATCATCCTCACTCTTGTCCTCATCATCATCACCCGCATCCTCATCATGGTCATCATCACCCTCGTCCTCATCATCATCATCATAGTCATTATCCTCATCATCATCACCCTCATTGTTCATCATCGTCACTCTCATCCTCATCATCATCAACATCATCATCATCACCCTCATCCTCATCCTCCTCCTCCTCATCATCATCATCACCCTCATCGTCATCATCTTCATCATGGTCATCATCATCATCATCATCATCATCACCCTCATCCTAATCATCATCATCATAGTCATCAGCATCATTGTTCATCATCCTCTTCATCGTCACCCTCATCCTCATCATCATCATCATAGTCATCATCCTCCTCCTCATCACCATCATTATTCATCATCATCTTCATCGTCACCCTCATCCTCATAATCATCACCATCCTCATCATCATCCTCATCATCATCATCATCATCGTCGTCATCCTCATCCTCATCCTCCTCCTCCTCCTCATCATCATCACCCTCATCCTCATCATCATCATCATGGTCATCATCATCATCATCATCATCATCATCATCATCATCACCCTCATCCTCATTGTCATCATCATAGTCATCATCCTCCTCATCATCACCATCATTGTTCATCATCTTGTTCATCATCACCCTTATCCCCATCATCATCACCATCCTCATCCTCATCATCGTCATCATCATCATCATGGTCAGGATCATCATCATCATCATCATCATCATCATCATCATCCTCATCCTCATCCTCATCATCACCCTCATCCTCATCCTCATCATCATAGTCATCATCCTCCTCATCATCATAGTCATCATCCTCCTCATCATCACCATCATTGTTCATCATCCTCTTCATCGTCACCCTTATCCCCATCATCATCACCATCCTCATCCTCATCCTCATCCTCATCATCATCATCATCATCATCATCACCCTCATCCTCATCTTCATCATCATGGTCAGCATCATCATCATTTCCCTCATCCTCATCATCCTCATCATAGTCATCATCCTCCTCATGATCACCATCATTGTTAATCAGCATCTTCATAAGCATAGATAAATGTAAATTGCATATATTCAGTGAGCACTAAATCACATATGTGATATATCCCATATGCACTAAGTCGCATATGCGTTTTGGAGAACATGTAAAAAACCTGCCCGTTCATTGAAAACCATTGTATCAATATCGCCTATGCGATATATCAAAGGTGCGTTATATCGCACACGCGATATGTGTTGTATACAAAATGTTGGGTTGCATGCTGTGGGCTAGGTTTACTGTATCAAAAGAAATAATTCTTCTGAACCTGCGCACAGAGAACTATTCAACATGCAATTTTTTAATCAATACTTACATAATTCCAAAGTTTTGTACAGGTTTGGGTGGATTTCAATGGGGAATGTACGTAATAGAGGTCAAAAGTCAACAAGGAAGGTGCTTACACCAGAAGAAGCAGAAAATAAAATAGATACATGAGGAAATAGCTCCCATTCCCCCTCAACAGATACCTGACGTAGAGGCTAAGGAATATAATGCAACATTAATGGAAGCTGGTTATACAGAAGTTGATATTATTGATCCATTAGTAAATGGACAATCCTATGAGGAGTTCAATAATTATGTTACTCCCAATGCAAATGTGACTCAGCAACAACCATGGTCGGTGGTTCAATCTCCTAATCGAAGTTGTTAGCATGTAGTGGATGTAAACGTCACTCCAGCATTTCAAACGGCAACAAATTTTGCATCAAAACGAAAGAGAACTCCTAAACGAATACAAGTGGATGAGAGCGGATTGACATCCATGGAAGGTAAGGTGGCTAAATCCACTATCCTTCATCATTGTTCTCAAATAATGAAACAATATTTTGATAACAAATCCGAAGCCAGTAAATGCCAATTGTTTTTAGCTTTGCTTAAATCTAGAAATATGACAACTGTTAGAAGAAATTTAGGCATAACAACAATGAAGAATATCAAATCAAGTAATAACATTGTTAAATCTCTTGCTGCTGCATTCACATTGATTGGTAAAAAAACTCGTTCACAAGACTGTAATGTGGCTCATCGTGTATTGGTTGAATCAATTGTATGTAGATCCACAAGACAACGTCGTTTACTTAAATGCACATAACAAATTGTGCCTTTACATCCAAAGACACTTAAAAAATATTCAGTAAGAAGAGACAACATTGATGTAGAGGGACAAATCGAAACATTATGGGCATTTAGCGGTAGGTTGCCCCGCAAAGACATGAAGTTAGTCGAAGCAGTGAAGGGCCTAGTGCAAACGTTGTGGCATGATAACACTAGGCCTTCTTCTAACACGAAGGACGTGTTAAAACACTGTAGGGGTTCTAGAAACAATGAACCTCATGTTAAACATTATCTTGACATGACACAAACTCAACTGTTCGAGATGTTTAAAGTTTCCCGCGTAGAGCTAAGGCTCGGGAAAAGATCTTTTGAAAAATGCAAGCCTTGGTATGTTAGAATCAATACCATCCGTAAGAGTTGTTGTTCTAGATACCACATAGAGTTTGACCTATATTACCATACATTTGCACATATACATTGTTTTTTGCATCCTAACCATGTGCAAGAATGCTCAAGTACAGTACCGCCAATGTCATCCAGAGATTTCATCCATAGCATAATGTGTCCGAGGCAAGATGGGAAGACACATTACTTAAAACAATGTGTAGACGGTTCTTGCAAAAATTGTGGTGGGCTATCATTATGGTCTTCTTACATCCATGAAAGTGAAGATCAAGCAATCGGTAATGCAATTGTCAAGAAGCAGAACTATCAGTATGATACATATCAGCTACATGATGGGAAATAAAGCAGGAAGATTAACTTGGTGACTTCACAGGTAAATTGTTGAATATTGACATATTAATATTCATGTACATGGTCATCATATATGTGGTTTATTGACGTATTAATATTCATGTACCAGGTGCGAGTATGTGATTTTATTCCATAGTTTCGTGGAAAGATCCAATAGTAAATTCAACATGTCAATATGGCATGGTGGCAAGATGAGCAATTCATAATATGTCGGGACACCTTCCCTCTCGGAACAATACTATCAATGGTTGATTTTGCAGAAAATTACACCCTACAGCCACAAAATGAAATTCAAAGTCAATACTATCACTCAGAGCAGGTGAGCATAATGGTGTATATCACGTATTGACATGGGAAAGATAACAATGAAGATAAACGTGTGATACTGAAAGAAAGTCACTTATACATAAGTGATGACCGGACCCATGACATCCATTATGTGCAACATTGCTTTAAATTATTCTATGATCATGTGATAGCTATGGATATACCATTTTATCGTCATTTCATTTGGTCAGATGGTTGTGCTAGAAAGTTCAAGAATGCATGTGTATTTGAATGGTTGTGTTTGTTGCACATAAAATACAAGGTGCCACATGTATGGAACTACTTTGAAACTGGTCATGGAAAAGGAGAGCACGATGGTGCTGGTGCATGCATTAAAACTTCCCTTCGAAGGGAAGAGATGAAGTTTACACGTGATTGCCTTCGAGACACTGCATCTATAGTCGAATGGTGTGCATCTGTCATGGGAGAAAAAGCAACAAGGAAACACTTAGTGTGAAGAATATTCTGGGAGGTGACAAATGTGGACTAATCACAAACACATCGGGTGAACATAGTGCATGGAACTTGACAGTTTCATTGAATTAGAAGCTCAGACAACTTGGCCCTACAAATTTGGACAAGATCGAAGGCTTTCTTTTGCAATTACTGTAGCATCGCTGAATGGGATGATTGTGAGAATACGGATATTGTTGATACATGGGATTGAGTGACACTTGGCATGAATTTCAACGGGGTTAATGAAATAGACCATTTGGAAGATGATCAGACACATATTTCTACATACTATGATCACATATCGGATCTCATACAAGTAGGTACATGAGTAGTACCTAAATAAGAAAATGCATTTATGTATTGTTTACTCAACCTATGTCGAATTTAATTTATGTAGAAATTAGAAATGCAAGACCTTATTTCCAAAATGTATTGTTAACTCAACCTATTTCCTTTCACAGGTCAGATATATGCAGTGGTTTCCCCAAAAAATAATAATGGGGTTTTGACTATTGGTTGGCATGTTGCTCAGAAGGGAAACAAACCATTCTCGAACCTGTTACAGATGATGAAAATATTGAATTCCCAACTGGCTCGATGGTTATAAAAGGGGAGCACTTGACACTTGCAGCACAACATAAAAGGAAGGGTGGGTATGTATATCAAGATTATAGACCAGGAGCTATTGTATACTACTTCACCAACCTAGTAGTTGGTATAAACATCAAGCTGCATACACTTGGTCACAAAAATCGGTCACATGTACCATACTTGCTACCTCATATAGAGCATGAAATATTGATGGACACCATTGGCACCAGAGATGATTTGGATGGCCTACTTGTATGAGTGCATTGTCAGGTGCAACATTTAACCTTTAAAGTGAATTCTAAAGAACAATTTCAATTATTTGGCCTTACTTTATTCCCAATGTAATAAACCTGTGATTGACAGATACCATTTACAGACATAATATTATTCAGAGGATATTGGACACTATAAACACGATCGTACAACCTCGGGTGAGTTATCTATAAAGCATGTTTGCACATTTTCATTGGGTTCTCTTTTATTTCTTATGATGTTACTAATGTCTAGCCTTTCATGTTCCTAGGATACAAACACCATCTACGGCACATTGGAGGCACCAAGAATGGTGTCTTTAGACACCAACAAATAGAGTTTAGAAAATAACAAGCTCTCGAGTTGTTGAAATTTACATTTCTTGATGTTTTTAGTTTAATATACATTTAATTACATTGTCATGTACAAATCGGAAACCAACTAGGCTTACATGATCACCAATACTTGCATGCATCGACTAGGCTTTCATGAACACCAATTTTCATGCTATCAGTAGGGTTGACAAATAATGAGATGGAACTAGGGTTTAGTTCAAGCAATTTACAAGTTAAGAGAGGAAACTAGAAACACATGGCCATGTACAAATCAGAAACCAACTAGGATTTCATGAACACCACTTTGCATGCTATCACTAGGGTTGATCAATAATGAGATGGAACTAGGGTTTAGTGAGAAATTTACAAGTTAAGAGAGGGAACTAGAAACACATGATCACCAATACTTGCATGCACCGACTAGGCTTTCATGAACACCAATTTGCATGCACCAACTAGGATTGAAAAGGTATGAGATGGAACTAAGGGTTAGTGAGCAATTTACAAGTTAAGAGAGGGAACTAGAAACACATGATCACCAATACTTGCAAGCACCAACTAGGCTTTCATGAACACCAATTTGCATGCTATCACTAGGGTTGACAAATAATGAGATGGATTAGGGTTTAGTGATCAATTTACAAGTTAAGAGAGGGAACTAGAAACACATGGACATGTACAAATCAGAAACCAACTAGGCTTTCATGAACACCAATTTTCATGCTATTACTAGGGTTGAAAAATAATGAGATGGAACTAGGGTTTACTTCAAGCAATTTACAAGTTAATAGAGGGAAAGTTAGAAACACATGGCCATGTACAAATTAGAAACCAACTAGGCTTTCATGAAGACCACTTTGCATGCTATCACTAGGGTTGACAAATAATGAGATGGATCAGGGTTTAGTGAGAAATTTACAAGTTAGGAGAGGGAACTAGGAACACATGATCACCAATACTTACATGCACCAACTAGGCTTCCATGAACACCAATTTGCATGCACCAACTAGGGTTGACAAGGTATGAAATGGAACTAGGGTTTAGTGAGCAATTTACAAGTTAAGAGAGGGAACTAGAAACACATGGACATGTACAAATCGGAAACAAACTCTTGGCTTTTATGAACACCAATTTGCATGCTATCACTAGGGTTGACAAATAATGAGATGGAACTAGGGTTTACTTCAAGAAATTTACAAGTTAAGAGAGGGAACTAGAAACATATGGTCATGTACAAATTGGAAACCAACTAGGATTTCATGAACACCACTTTGCAAGCTATCACTAGGGTTGACAAATAATGAGATGGAACTAGGGTTTCAATAAGCAATTTACAAGTTAAGAGAGGGAACTAGAAACACATGGTCACCAATACTTGCATGCACCGACTAGGCTTTCATGAACACCAATTTGCATGCACCAACTAGGGTTGACAACGTATGTGATGGAACTAGGGTTTAGTGAGCAATTTACAAGTTAAGAGAGGGAATTAGAAACACATGATCACCAATACTTGCATGCACCAACTAGGCTTTCATGAACACTAATTTGCATGCTATCACTAGGGTTTACAAATAATGATATGGATTAGGGTCTAGTAAGAAATTTACAAGTTAAGAGAGGGAACTAGAAACACATGGACATGTACAAATCAGAAACCAACTAGGCTTTCATGAACACCAATTTGCATGCTATCACTAGGGTTGACAAATAACGAGATGGAACTAGGGTTTACTTCAATCAATTTACAAGTTAAGAGAGGGAAAGCTAGAAACAGATGGCCATGTACACATTGGAAACCAACTAGGCTTTCATGAACACCACTTTGCATGCTATCACTAGGGTTGACAAATAATGAGATGGATTAGGTTTTAGTGAGCAATTTACAAGTTAGGAGAGGGAACTACAAACACATGATCACCAATACTTGCATGGACCGACTAGGCTTTCATGAACACCAATTTGCATGCACCAACTAGGCTTGACAAGGTATGAGATGGAACTAGGGTTGAGTGAGCAGATTACAAGTTAAGAGAGGGAACTAGAAACACATGGACATGTACAAATCGGAAACCAACTCTAGGATTTCATGAACACCAATTTGCATGCTATCACTAGGGTTGACAAATAATGAGATGGAACTAGGGTTTACTTCAAGCAATTTACAATTTAAGAGAGAGAACTAGAAACACATGGCCATGTACAAATAGGAAACCAACTAGGCTTTCATGAACACCACTTTGCATGGTATCACTAGGGTTGACAAATAATGATATGGAACTAGGGTTTAGTGAGCAATTTACAAGTTAAGAGAGGGAACTAGAAACACATGACCACCAATATTTGCATGCACTGACTAGGCTTTCATGAACACCAATTTGCATGCACCAAATACGGTTGACAAGGTATGAGATGGAACTAGGGTTTAGTGAGCAATTTACAAGTTAAGAGAGGGAACTAGAAACACATGATCACCAATACTTGCATGCACTAACTAGGATTTCATGAACACCAATTTTCATGCTATCACTAGGGTTGACAAATAATGAGATGGATTAGGGTTAATGAGCAATTTACAAGTTAAGAGAGGGAACTAGAAACACATGGACATGTACAAATCAGAAACCAACTAGGCTTTCATGATCAACAATTTTCATGCTATCACTAGGGTTGACAAATAATGAGATGGATTAGGGTTTAGTGAGCAATTTACAAGTTAAGAGAGGGAACTAGAAACACACAGACATTTACAAATTGAAAACCAACTAGGTTTTTATGAACACCAATTTGCATGCTATGACTAGGGTTGAAAAATAATGAGATGGAACTAGGGTTTACTTCAATCAATTTACAAGTTAAGAGAGGGAAAGTTAGAAACACATGGCCATGTACAAATCAGAAACCAACTAGGCATTGATGAACACCACTTTGCATGTTATCACTAGGGTTGACAAATATTGAGATGGATTAGGGTTTAGTGAGGAATTTACAAGTTAGGAGAGGGAACTAGAAACACATGATCACCAATACTTGCATGCACCAACAAGGCTTTCATGAACACCAATTTGCATGCTATCACTACGGTTGACAAATAATGAGATGGATTAGGGTTTAGTGAGCAATTTACAAGTTAAGAGAGGGAACTAGAAACACATGGACATGTACAAATTGGAAACCAAATAGGATTTCATGAACACCAATTTGCATGCTATCACTAGGGTTGACAAATAATGATATGGAACTAGGGTTTACTTCAAGCAATTTACAAGTTAAGAGAGGGAACTAGAAACACATGGCCATGTACAAATCGAAAACCAACTAGGATTTCATGAACACCAATTTGCATGCTATCACTAGGGTTGACAAATAATGAGATGGAACTAGGGTTTAGTGAGCAATTTACAATTTAAGAGAGGGAACTGGAAACACATGGACATGTACAAAATGGAAACCAACTAGGGTTTCATGAACACCAATTTGCATGCTATCACTAGGGTTGACACATTATGACATGGAACTATGGTTTAGTGGCCTCTTTGCAAGTTATTAGATGGAACTAGAAACACATGGATGTATGTACACATATTGAAAACAAACTAGGGTTCGTAGGGTATGATGTTAGTATTGTAGGGTATTGTAGGGTATGATGTATGTTAGTATCATAGGGTATGATGTATGTTAGTATCATAGGGTATTGTAGGGTATGATATGGTATATATTACACATGCATGCATGACTTAGTGTCATATGATGTTAATGTATGGTATATTACAATGGTATGGTATGATGTTAGTATGTTATGTTATGGTATGTTATTGTATGTTAGTATGGTATGATGTTAGTGTCATAGGGTAATGTAGGGTACATGTTATTGTATGGTAGTATGGTATGATATTAGTATCATAGGGTATTGTAGGGTATAATATGGTATATTACACATGCATGCATGACTTAGTGTTATGATGTTAGTGTATGGTATATTACAATGGTATGGTATGTTAGTATGTTATGATGTTAGTGTATGGTATATTACAATGGTATGGTATGTTAGTATGGTATGATGTTAGTATGTTATGTTATGGTATGTTAAATTGTATGTCAGTATGGTATGATGTTAGTATCATAGGGTATTGTAGGGTATGATATATGGTATATATATTACACATCCATGCATGACATAGTGTTATGATTGTTAGTGTATGCAATTTAGTTAGTGTATGGTATGGTTATTATTTTAAAAAGTTGAGGATAGCCATAATGTTAAAAAGTTGATGAGTCATAAATTATTCCTTTAAGTATTGGAAATTCATAAGTTAGCACACATGTGAACCACACATATCATTATATCACATAGGTGAACCACACATATCATGTTCCAAAATCAAGTCAACCATATCATGTTCCAAGATCAATTCAACCATATCTGTATAAATTTGCACCTTGCTTTATATTATATATGTATAGAAATAATGTTACAAAAATTGTCATGCCACATGGCCATAATACAAAATAGTGGATCAAAAAGTACATCTGTGTGTATATGAACAAAAAGTTACATCTATGTATCCCCCCTATACATTTATTCTAGTTATCCCCCCTTTCACTGCCACTGTCAATGTCTTCGGAGAACTCTAGCTTTCTTTTCTGACTACTCACTAGTGATACCCATCGCTGAACAAAAGGGATAGGTCGCATCCATGGAGACTGTAGGAAAACCAATTTTTGTAAGTTAATTTAAACCAACTTAAAAAAATCTATGTACATTTGTTCAAATTCCAAAACCAAAATGACATTTTTACTTACTGTACATGAGTAAGTAATGGTGGGTCATGGTGCCTCACTAACAACGACCCTGATTGGGTGCTCTTTAAGAACCACTTGCTCACTATCAAGCTGCATAAACAATATATATATGCCAATGTAAACAAATATACATGTACCTTGGGGGGCAAGAGGTGGGTCACCGATTTGGGTCTCTTCAAGTACCAAATCAAAGAAAGCGATACATAAACATACCTGCTGGCTCGTCAAAAGTGGGTCACTAATTTGGTGCTCTTCACGCACCGGTGCCTCACTAGGGGCCTGCATAAAGTATCATATATGTCAATTTCAGATAAAATAGTGAAACAAATACATATATAATACATGGACAAAAAATAATGTTACCAAAGAAAGCAAAACATACATGTACCTGGATGGGGGGAAGAGGTCGGTTGGAAACAACCTCGCTTTGGTGCTCTTCAAGCACCACTGTCTCAATAGGTTCCTGCATAAAGTAACATATGTCAAAGCGATACATAAACTTACAAAAACGTATAAAGAGAAAGCACCAAATCAGGGAAATCCATACATAAGCGTACAATGAAAGCGATACATAAACTTACCTGCTTCCTTGTCAGAGGAGGTGTGTAACCAATGGATCGATTAAATAGGAAGGAGAAACAAGAACTTCTACTAGTACTAGTGAATAAGCTCTCTTTTTGCACATATTCATCAAACTCACGTTCCTACGTACAGAAAGATAAAGATACAATTAGACAATTTCAAAAAATTAAAAAAGTACATGTTGAATCATTAAAATCACAATTAAAAAAAGCGATACATAAATGTACCTGCTGGTTTGTGATAGGTGGGTCATCTATCTGGTGCTCTTCAAGCATCGGTGCCTCAATAGAATCCTGCATAAAATAACATATGTCAAATTCAGATAACAAAAAGAATCTTAAACATATATACTACATGGACGAAAAATGATGTTTTCAAAGAAAGCAAAACATAAACGTACCTGCTGGCTCATGATAGGTGGGTCATCAATCTGGTTTTCTTCAAGCGCAAGTGCCTCAATAGAATTCTGCATAAAATAACATATGTCAAATTCAGATAATAAAAATAATCTTAGACATATATACTACATGGACGAAAAATGATGTTTTCAAAGAAAGCGAAACATAAACGTACCTGCTGGTTCGTGATAGGTGGGTCATCAATATGGTTCTCTTCAAGCACTGGTGCCTCAATAGAATCCTGCATAAAATAACATATGCCAAATTTAGATAATAAAAAGAATCTTAGACATATATACTACATGGATGAAAAATGATGTTTTCAAAGAAAGTGAAACATACATGTTTTCAAAGAAAGAGAAACATAATTAAAAGCATATTTAAAATAATACCTGTGCTTGGGAATCTACCTCTGCATGAGAGCCTGAAATAGGCTGAGAATCAATGTACTCATCCCGATCACCCTACATAAAACATGTTGTATCAAAATTACGATGTATTGAATGTTACAATATCTACTATAAATATGTAAATAAAGTTGACAAATTAACAAGTATAGTTCTTACCCCTATTGGTGAAGAACCAAACCCATATGCAATATTTACAGCCGCGTCAATGTTCTCAACATTGATCGGCGGACTATGCGACTTTGGTGTGCCATGGGATACTAGCTGTATATTTGTTCACATAATTTGTTAGATAATTAAATAGAAATAAATTGCGAAACAATTGAAAATTGTGATATGAAAAAAAATATAATATGAAAATAATGAGTTTTACTTACAAATCGAAGTAATCCATCGTCTCGAAAGTCTGAAGTAGGTCCATAGGATATGCCTCCACACGATGTGAAAGGGTGTGGAGTAACACGATGCTCTGAATGCTCTGCATCTCCTATGTGATATGTAGATGGGTTGGCCTTAGAAGTGCCAGCCCCTTGGTCTACATTGCCTTAGACATCAGTCCCATGCAGAAGCAATGTATCTACCAAGTCAAATAATGCCTCCTGTGTAGCCTCAATCACAGGACCCGCAGGAGGATATAGCCGAGGGGGTTTTAGTGTGCGTGGAGGGCATGGCACACGGTTAGGATCCGTCCTGGCCCGTTTCCTGTCTTGGGGCATCCCATGACCAACACCCTGGAAGCCTAAGATATCGAAGTAGTTAACATGTTTCCCTAGGATAAATTTTGCATACAACTTCCTAAGGAAATAAAATGGGATGTCCCTATTCCCATGAGGGTCTTCATCGAAGACCATATACCAATGATCCATCCAATTGGCCTTTATGTTTGGTTCAACGCACCAGTCTGTGGAAATGTGTGTTCAACTGGTGGGTGGAACCAATCCGGTGGTAGGGTCCCAGAATAGTGAAAATAATTGGTCTTTTGTAATTTTAAGGTCTTTGATGTCTTTATAACTCAATCCATCAGAGTAGTATTGCCTCATGGATTCTTTGTACGAGCTAATGTTGTACAAAGCTCCTTGGGAATTGGCAATTGTGTTTGTTATTGTGTCTAATGCATTGGCTAAAGACTATCTCAAATGATCCCCCCCTCTAATAGATGAGATAAGGTGCCTAAATGATGCCAAATGCACAATAATCTATGAGTTTCGATCGTGTTCCCCCTCCGCGTTTGGGTTTGGGTTCATGTTTGGGTTAGGTTCTGGGTTATTCAAGGGTGGGTTTTCCACATTGTCTTGTTCATTTCTGTAATCTGTTAAGAATTAAACAAAAAAATACAAGTTTTTTTACTTAATCACTCTTTGAATTCATTCAATTTTTTTTATTAAATTTGTTTTAAATAATTAAAAAAACTATGAAATTAAGAAAAACAATAAAGAATTGAAGACTAACTAAAATGGATAAGAGAATTTACCTGCCATTGGAGCCTATCCACCTCCAACTCAACCTCCAATACAAATCGCCTCTGCATTTTTTTGCCCATGCGCTTTATCGCTCTCCTAATCCCTGACTATGCAAATGATATTTGAGGCCCGTGGCCTCTGTTTGTTTTTTTTTTTTAGTTTTCAATATCACATATGCGATATATAACACCTGCGACCATAGAAATATGAATCTATAAAATAAACCATATCTCATCATTACATGATTCTACCTAGAATCCTGGTTACAGTCACTAATGCTCTGCCTCAATTTAAATTCAAATCTCGTTTCTCTTATATGAAGCTTTTAAATATATTATCTCCAATCACTCGTCTCCATGTTCACTTTCTCATTATAATGAGACCACAATATCCTTCCAATTGAACATAATAAACAACAATGATCTTACAAAGAGTTTGGAAAATAATACTTTCCACAACTATGAAAGAAACATCTTAACCATCGGGGACCAAATATTGAGGAACATTGCATACCTAACCAATGCTTAGGTGGAATAAGAAACCCTAGATGAACTCATCATTATGGAGTAATAAAAATCTAGTTTCTTTTCTTTGATGGATGCAAAATGGAGAATAAAGAGAAGAGTCATTTGGCTCTTAGAAGGACAAAACAATACACATTTTTTTCACATCAGGAAAATGGTAGGAGAATACAGTATGGAATGTCAAAAATAATCAAGGAGAAGAATTCCAATATTTCTCCTATATTCCTAAAGAATTTGTCCATAATTATAAATATTTATATTTAGTTATCCCGAGAGAGAACAATAAGGAAATTATGGAAATATCTTCTCTCTTTGATAATAATATAACCCCATACTAGTGATAAGAAATAGAAAAATATGTCTCAAAATCTAAATTTCACAGTATTGTACTCTCCTTTCAAGTAGGAAAGTCTTTGGGACTTGATGGATAGACCTATGAACTTTTCATCTATTTGTTGATCTTATGGCTGACAATCTAGTAAAAGTTGTTGAAGAATCAAGGATCTCACGTAAGATTCATCTACCCTTGAACTCAGGTTTTATTGCAAATATTTTGAAGAATGAAACCCCGTCGGGGATTGACCAATATTAACCCATATCCATATGTGACTACAATTACAAGGTCATCTCTAAAAGTATTGATCGTATAGCCAAACCAGTCCTTTATTCAAATGTTTCCTTCGAACAGTTCAGATTCCTAAACCGAAGAATTAACCCTTAAGAAGTTGGGGTTGCTAAAGAAGATTCATACTCCATAAAATCCAAATCTCAACCTTGTTTTATGGTAAAAAAATAGCTTTTGAAGGAACTTAGCAAGGTAAATTGGATCTACCTTCACCTTATCCTCACATCAGTGGCTTTCCCTCATGCATTCATAAACTTTTGATATAATACTACTAAGAAAGTGTATACCTGTGATATATATCGCATATGTGATACTTCCTTACAAACCTTAGCCTTGTGTTTGGGCACAAGTGCTATACATCACATATATTGCATATGCGATATATATCGCATATGCGATACTTCCTTACAAACCTTAGCCTTGTGTTTGGGCTGAGGTTATTCTGAATGTACCATCAATAACGCATATGCGTTCTTGAGTTGCACTTCGGAAATACGTTTCTGATTTCTTAAGTGGCACTTAAAAGTGGAACCAACTTCGTGCGAGTGCCCTATAGAAATCAAGGATTTCATTAATTTTTCCCCTAAAGTGTTGCATCCACACAAAACGTTTTCATTTCAAGCTTTTCTGACTTCAATAATTAATAAAATTCATGAAAAATTCTGAATAAATAGTGTTGCACTAGGCCCATATATCCTTTATATGTCTGCAACATTTTATCCCAAATTGACATCATTTACCTCATATATTGCTGCACCCGCACAAACATATATGTTATGATGTGTTGAAAATTTAAAAACCCAATTTCATGGAAAGTAATTTTATAATCATTTACACACATTTTGTGTGCATAAATTGTATATATTATGAAAGATGATTCAATTACCTATCTTTTGTCTTTTTACTTCATCTTCAAATAAGTTAGGGAATTAGCCCTAATTGTCACCTAAAGTCAAAGTTTCCAGTTTTTTCTTCCTAAAGTGTCTTTAAAGGAGTCGATGATTTTCATCAGCCCGGTAGTGTTGACAAAAAGAACAAAATATTAAGTATTTACACAAATTTTATAATGTTTTCAATTCAAAATCCATTAGATCTATTTCCTTTGTTTAGACAATGTTAAACCCTAAAAAAAAATATAATTAAATACCAACATAAATACATTTTAGGTGTGGATCTTAAGTGTGTAAAATTAGATAAAACTTTTGCATTGACGAAATTTGTGTTAGTCAAGTTAGAGTTGACATGTGATATTTTAATAAAATATTAATTAAACTTAAAAAATATATCTAAATTATTATTATATATAAGTATTGAAAAAAATTGAATCCAAAAGCCATTAAATTCCTTTATATTGTTTAAATAAAATAAAAAAATAAAATTTATTAATAATATATTGACTAGACTATACATTAAATCTGTTTTAATTTGTATCTATATAATACTTTTAAATATATTTTAATTTAAATAATATCTTTAATTTTTTAATGATTATGAGAAAATTTGCATGCGAGTCATTTTTAAAATATTAAAAAACATAAAATTCCAAAATTACTTAAAAATTATTAATTTTTGACAATAATATACAACTTTTTTCATCACCATGAAATCAAATTTTAAAACATATAAAATTCCAATAATTCTTCAAAACTGATACCAAAGCATTTCGGCATGTATCACCCTTCATAGCATTAAACCACCGTAAATGGCAGAGCAGGAAGAAAATTGACATGTGAAAATGATGTTACACTTTCCACCAATATTAAGAATTTAATTTTTAATAGATTATCATGAACAAAGGTGAAACATAATCCATTAAAACTAATATAGTTATTTATTTTTTAACATGTTATCATGAACAAAGTTGAAACATATTACATTAAAACTAATACACTTAAATATAAAGTCCTTTTTGAATGTAGATAGTAATCACAAATCAGTCATTTTTTGTAAAGCTAACTAATTATTAAATAAAGATTAAAATATATAATTTTATATAAGTATTTATAACAAAATGTTAAAATTAATCTAAATAACAAAAAGAAATACTATTTAATAAAAAGACAATAAAAAAAATAATATGAAAAAAACAAAAAAATAAATTGCTACCCGTTTCCTTAACAATCATTTAACTGATTTTTATTTAAAATTTAATCAAAATACACTTGTTACACTTGGATTCCTATTTTGATCAGATCGAACAAATTCTAAATCTTAAATGATATGTAAATGCTTATAAACATAGATATCAGAGTAATAGACCAAGGTAATCGAACTTTATCAAGGATTACAGAAAATAACAATAGTATTCTACGTTTTAGGTTTTATTGTGAGAGTAGTCTGCCCCGCAGGATAAAGACCTTATTTACTTATAAGAGTCTTGTTTCTAAGAACAAAGCAGCGTATTGACTAGTGAGGAATAAGAAGGGTGGTGTTTAATTTGAGAACAGCATTCATTCCGGAAGTGGATTCCGAGGTAGCAATTACATAACCGCGAGCAAGTCTGAACTTGCCCGTTCCTCCGACCACGGCATACTCACGCTGCGGCTGATCGAACCTGTCGGTTCCCTGAATCTCCAGAGTGCTACCGCTATACTTGACATTCTGAAAGACGAGCGTGAAAAGCATGAAGTAATCAAGCTGAGTAACAGGGTTTGTATTCACGTACGTTCCTTGCGCTCGACCCACAATGTTGTCGGAGTCAGGATTTGAACTCACGTCGATTGGTCGATTGGTGACAATGTCGCTTATAACCACGAGGGTTCCAAACTTGCCGGCGCTTGAAGGAGGGCCATCCAATCCAGCAATTGGGAAGGCCGTCTCGTTCCTTCCTGTTAACATATCGTGCAAATAGAATACCATATTCATTTCACTTTCTCCCGCAGCAGCCTCCAAGGACACCGAGAACATGCCTGCAATGATGGCCATGCCCATCACCTGAAACAAAAGCCAGTTAGAACCCATAGAATGGTAATGGAAAGAAATTAAAATATGCAAAGCGATAATCGCTGTGGTATTTCTGTGAAAGACAACTGGACTGCTCATCATGAATAAATAGCTGCTGCGAGACGTAAACGACAAAATTGACAGATTCTAAATCCAATTGGCTTTTGGCATCTAATATTCACCAACTAAAACGATGCTCCAATTTTGTTTCCCTGATACAAACCATGTGGCGCGCCTCTAAGAACGTGCCGTGTCTGTCGCGTGCGTGTATAGACAAGGATCACACTTTATTTACATCTTTGCATGTTATAGAACAATGTCTCTTTTGACATGGAAAATATACAACATTCTTCTCTACTATCCAATGTACAATTTCAAAGGAATGCAGTGTCTGTCGCGTGTATATACAAGGGTCACATATATATTGAATGTAAGGAACGTGCAGCGTCTGTCGCGTGTATATACAAGGATCACATATATTGATAGTACAATTTCGAAGGAACGTGCCGTGTCTGTCACGTGTATATACAAGGACCACATATATTTGCATCTTTATTTAAATATTATTTTATTCTTTGCAGGTTCTAGAACAATGTCTCCTTTGACATGGAAAATATACAACATTCTTCTCTACTATCCAATGTACAATTTCAAAGGAATGTGCAGTGTCTGCCGCGTGTATATACAAGGGTCACATATATTGAATGTAAGGAACGTGCAGCGTCTGTCGCGTGGGTTGGAATTTCAAATGGCGGACATTTTGACGGTAACAATCAAAATCTGAAACATTTTCTGTATTCTATGCCAGATTTTGATGGTCTTGGTAAAATCTTAGCTGTATTTGACGGGTAAAATGATCCATGACGGGCATTTACCCGTCAAATTCCATCCCAATACAAGGATCACATATATTGAGAGTACAATTTCAAAGGAACGTGCCGTGTCTGTCACGTATATACAAGGATCACATATATTTACATCTTTATTTAAATATTATTTTATTCTTTGCAGGTTCTAGAACAATGTCTCTTTTGACATGGAAAATATATAACATTCTTTTCAACTATCCAATGTACAATATTTTACTTTACTATTTATTCAATTCGCTTGTGAGAATAATGGATATTTAAATTATTTTTTATTTTTTATAATATGGGGATTAATATATCTACATAGTTTGTGGTTCAATTAGGTTAATAAAGATCAAATAGTTAAGAGATAGTTATGGAATGGAAAACACTTTTGATTTTTTTTAATTCCTCATTTTCTTTTAATTTAACTAATTTAAGTGTGAGTTATCTATGTCTAGTTACATGTTATCATCTATATTTTTCCTCTTATTCATTTATTTGATATTTTTCCTGTTATTCATTTATTTTTTATATTATTTTTCTTTTTTATATTTCATTTTCTAGTTGTCTACCATGAACTGTTGGCTATCCATTCATTGCTACCAATTATCTATTCATAAGCTAACTACTAGTTATTTATATATATTATAATTGTTTATATCAAATTTTAAACTACTGCAATAGAATCATCCTCTTCCGTAAATTAAAAAAACATAGTTTACCCAAATTACAAGCTCAACATGAGGATTTAATTGGATATTACGAGACATGCGGTGTGCATTGTTATATTAGAACCTGCCAGAATAAACATTAAACATCAAAAACATATGTCTTCATATTTTTAGTTAAAAAATAAATATGGTAATAAATATGAAGATTATTAAGCTTTGTATCTATTACTGGCCGAGCGTTACGCTTTAATGGGATATTACCAAGATTTATATCTATTACTGGCTGAGCATGACGCTTTAATGGGATATTACCAGACGTGGCGTGCATTGTTATATTATATATTAGAATAAACATTAAAGGTAAAATATCGTATATATCTTTATATTTTATCTTAAAACTTTAAGAAAATATATATTTTAAAAAAAACATGACAAAAAAACATATATAGTTAAAATTATATATATATATATTTCATTTCAGTTTAAATATCATTTAAAACGTATATTCATTAATAAAAATTGATTTTAATATAACAATATCAAATTATATATATATATATATATATATATATATATAATTTTAATATAATATTATTAAATTATGCATATGTAGAAAAAAGAGCATTTATCAAAGGTTTGTCTAAATTATTTTCCTTCTCGTCTTTATTTTTTCAATTCTTTAATATATAAATTTTTATATACATTTAA
Source organism: Pseudotsuga menziesii (assembly GCA_001517045.1). Classification (NCBI taxonomy): domain Eukaryota; kingdom Viridiplantae; phylum Streptophyta; class Pinopsida; order Pinales; family Pinaceae; genus Pseudotsuga; species Pseudotsuga menziesii. Next base: position 288,548 of record LPNX010627461.1, read on the forward strand.
ATATCTTAACTTAAGATTTAATAAATATTCAAATTACTAAAATATAAAAATGGAATTTCTTAATATTTAAAAAATACATGAATTGAAAATGAATTTTACATTATAAAATTTTAAGAAAATTCAAATTTGAATGGTAGATCTAAGCTAGTTATCTCAGTTGGCACATCAACTAGTCAAAGTCTCTGAGAAAAATGGATCATCAATTATCAATCATATAGATTGTATGCATGTAGTCTGCCACTTTGTTGGCACATCAATTATGGATCATATGCATAGTCTTCCACTTCAAATCAGGTTGTAGAATCTCTCTGTTCAACATTGTAGCATATGCACAATTTAATCTTCCCATTCATATAATCTCTTTTTTTAATCTAGCAAAGCTTATGATCTTCAGGCTTCTGGTATAGAGAAGAAAGAAGAAATTCAGTACAATGACCAAACAATCATGTGAAATTCAACAGTCAAGAAAGTAAAATTGGCCAGCATAACATTACTGTCATTATCATTAATCTATATGTAATACAATGATGATACAATAGGGAGGATTCAAATCACTAGGTATGACTCGAATTCACCAACTTGGACTGACTCCAATGCTAACTCAATGTGGGAAAATTCAACACTAGGAGCTCACTAATTCAACTCATGACAACTAAATCAGTTCACAGTAAGTTAACTGAAAAAGGTACGTAGGAAGAGGCGCCTAACCTCCTTAAATTAGGAAAATGGGAAGTAGGATAATTGGAGATGAACTAAGTGATTCCCATCGGAGGATAACTCAACATAGACTAGGGTGAACTAATGTCTGGATTCCCTTGATTTAGTGTGGGTTCCTAAATTATAGGGATTGGTCTATGGAGATCCTAAACTCATGCAAACTAGCGCATCAAGTGGTTGGTGGCACCCAGATGAGTTTCCCATGGAACTGGTGAGGTGGCAACATACTCCTAACCTAGGAAATAACATTTAGACTATGGTTGTCAAGGGAGAATTATAATTAATCCTAACACCCCCCCTTAATCCTAACTTGGACAACCCATGCCTTGACAAATAAGACCAAAGGTCACCCATACAATCTAACGCAAAAAATAATTGCTCAATAAACTGAGGAAATGGAGAAAACCTCATGGGACCCCCCCCCTCAAAATGAGCAACAAAACCAGGAACAATAATTGAATCTGTAATATCCTGAATTTTGACCTAACACTTATGGGCATAAGCCCCATTGATTATGATGTTAAGTTGATGTTTTACTTTGGTATATTGGGTCTAGAACCCCACTGCATATAAACATGATGATTTCTTTGATATATTGGGCGTAATCCAATTACATATGCTTTATGTATGATTTTATGTGTTGGGCGTGGACCTTGAAGCACATGATTAATGAGATGTTTTGTGTTGAGCGAGGAGCTCTGGAGCACATGAGTATTTAAATGATTGTGTTGAGTGAGAAGATCTGGAGCACATGAGTGTTTATGTTGTGTTGAGCAAGAAGCTATGGAACACATTGGTTATGAAAACCTTTGTGTTGAGTAGGAATCTATGAAGCACATGAAATGATAAATTGGAAGCATTGGGCATAAGCCCTAGAGTCTTCCAAGTTGATGTCGAGCATAATCTATGGAACATCGGATCCTTGGCCATTGTATTCCTAGGTGTATCCTATAAGTACATCCTAGCATTAGTGTTGAGTGAGGAGCTCTGGAATCGCACTAATTTTGTAACTCCCTATTTTTAGCGTTGAGTATGGGCTCTGGATAAGCCCTAGGAGTTATTGAAAAGAATTAATTATGTCGAGTGAAAACAACTCAAGTAAAATATTGATCTCATCTGACTTATTTATAAGTGATTAAATGAAATTTTGAATTTCTGTATCTCATCAAGTACTGAAGAAATACTAGAGTGTGTGTAAGAAGTTGAGGATCTCTTTTGGCACATTAGATGCAATACAAAACTGAAAAAACAGACATCCATCAACTTGCATGGATATTTTGAGACACTTACACAATGAATCTTGTGATCAGTAAAAACCAATAAATTTAGGAAATTGAATGACCTTTCCAAATATATAATTTTTTTCTATTGAAAATTCTATTAACTATCTAAAGTTAGATATTTTTTAATGGGCACTTTTTATTTTTGGGACAAATTATAAGGTTTATGTTTTTGTGGGTGCAGCATCTGAGTGTCTAAATGATGGAATAAACTTACGAAAACTGTTATACATATAGAGAGCATATAGGAGTAGTGCACGACTATTTTTCCAATAATAAAAATAATTTTTTTAATTTTTTTTTAATTATCTAAGAGATCAAACCTTGAAAACGATATGTCAATTGTGGGTGCAGCATTTGAATGTTTTAATGCAATTATTTGGAAATGGGTTTTTTATAGCATGTAGAGGTTGGTGTTCTTTAGTGCACCATACAATTTTTTTTTTAAATGGTTGAGAAACGAAAGAGATATGGACGAAACACTAATAGTGTGTTTTTTGAGTTGAGGAGTGATGACAGAAGATAAATAAGAAAAAATAGAAAAAATTATGTATTCTTGTTAAAATTTACATATTTAGAATCTGCAAAGAAAACCATATCTATTTCTAAAATCTCATAAAAAATGGAGGTGTGCAGCATAATTAGACGAACCTCTAAACACAAGCATATTGAAAATTTGGATATAATGTTGAATTAGCCATGGTTTATCATACTCCAAGGCATAGGCATGTTGAATCCGAAGCAAAGTATGAAGCAGACACATAAGCATAAGAATTCCATGAAAGCATGGGTGGAGGCTCGGCCTTATCATTTGGAGGGAATATATTTTTGAATTTAAACACAACGCGAGCGTGATTTAGTAAAGCCAAATGCGAGCGCATTTTATATAAGTAAACCGCATTCGCGTTTTATAAAAGCAAAACGCGAGCACGTTTTATCTAGTGAAAAAGGGTGCACGTTTTAGTTAACATCATCTTCATCATCATCATCATCAACATCATCATCACCAACATCATCATCATCATCATCATCACCTTCATCATCATCATCATCATCCTCATCATCCTTATCATCATCACCATCAACATTGTGAACATCATCATCAGCATCAACATCATGAACATCATCATCACCATTATCATCATCATCATCATCATCATCACCATCATCCTCATCACCATCATCACATTCATCATCATAATCATCATCATCATCAACATGATCATCATCATCACCATCAACATCATGAACATCATCATCACCATTGTCGTCATCATCATCATCGTCGTCGTCGTCGTCATCATCCTCATCATCATCATCATAAACATCTTCATCATCATCATCACCATCATCACCATCCTCATCCTCCTCATCACCATCATCATCACCATGATCATTGATTATCGATCATCATCATCAACATTGCCATGATCGTCATCACCATCATCATCATCATCATCATCATCATCATCATCAACATCAACATCATTAACATCATCGTCATCATCGTCATCATCAACATGATCATCATCATCACCATCAACATCATGAACATCATCATCACCAGTGTCATCGTCATCATCATCATCATCATCATCATCATCAACATCATCGTCATCATCGTCATCATCATCATCACCATCATCATCATCAACATTATCATCATCATCACCATCAACATCATGAACATCATCATCACCATCGTCGTCGTCATCATCATCATCATCATCATCGTCATCATCAACATCATCGTCATCATCATCATCATCATCGCCATCATCATCACCATCGTCACCATCCTCATCCTCATCATCCTCATCATCATAAACATCTTCATCATCATCATCATCATCATCATTATCATCATCATTATCACCATCATCACCATCCTCATCCTCATCATCACCATCATCATCACCATGATCACTGATCATTGATCATCATCATCAAAATCGCCATAATCATCATCACCATTGTCATCATCATCATCATCATCATCAACCCTCATCCTCATCATCATCAGCATCATAAACATCATCAACATCATCATCACCATCGTCATCATCATCATCATCTTCATCATCATCATCATCATCAACAACAACATCAACATCATCAACATCATCATCACCATCGTCATCATCATCATCATCATCATCCCTTGGATCATCATCATCATCATCATCATCTTCAACATGGTCATCATCATCACCATCAACATCATGAACATCATCATCACCAGCATCGTCATCATCACCATCATCATCATCATCAACATCATTGTCATCATCATCCTCCTCCTCCTCCTCATCATCATCATCTTCAACATGATCATCATCATCATTATCAACATCATGAACATCATCATCACCATCATCGTCATCATCATCATCATCATCATCTTCACCATCATCATCACCATGATCATTGATCATCGATCATCATCATCAACATTTCCATGATCATCATCACCATCCTCGTCCCCCTCCTCCTCCTCATCATCATCAACATCATCATCACCATCGTCATCATCATCATCATCATCAACATCAACATCATCAACATCATCATCACCATCGCCATCATCATCATCATCATCATCATCATCATCATCATAAACAACATGATCATCATCATCATCATCAACATCATGAACATCATCATCACCGTCGTCGTTGTCATCATCATCATCATCAACATCATGAACATCATCATCACCGTCGTCATTGTCGTCATCATCATCATCATCATCATGACCTTCATCATCATCGTCATCATCTTCTTCATCATCATCATCATCACCATCATTGCCATCATCATCATCATCATCATCATCATCATCATCTTCACCATCATCATCACCATGATCATTGATCATCGATCATCATCATCAACATCACCATGATCATCATCACCATCGTCATCATCATCATCATCATCATCATCATAAACATCATCATCATCATCCACAACAACATCATCATCACCATTGTCATCATCAACATCATCATCACCATCACCATCATCATCATCATCATCATCATCATCACCACCTTCATCATCATCATCATCATCCTCATCATCCTCTTCACCGTCATCATCATCATCATCATCATCATCATCAACATCATGAACTTCATCATCACCATCGTCGTCGTCATCATCATCATCATCATCATCATCATCATCATCATCCTCATCATCATCATCATTTACATGAGCATCATCATCACCATCAACATCATGAACATCATCATCACCAACATCGTCATCATCACCATCATCATCATCATCATCATCGACATCAACATCAACATCATCAACATCATCATCACCATCGTCATCATCATCATCATCATCATCATCATCACCTTCATCATCATCATCATCATCAACATGATCATCATCATCACCATCAACATCATGAACATCATCATCACTAGCGTCGTCATTGTCGTCATCATCATCATCATCATCATTGTCATCATCCTCATCCTCATCATCATCATCATCATCATCATCAACATCGCCATGATCATCATCACCATCATCGTCATCATCATCATCATCAACAACATCATCGTCACCATCCTCATCCTCATCATCATCATCATCATGAACATCATCAACATCAACATCATCAACATCATCATCACCATCGTCGTCATCATCCCCATCATCATCATCACCTGGATCATCATCATCATCATCATCATCAACATGATCATCATCATCACCATCAACATCATGAACATCATCATCACCATCGTCATCATCACCATCATCATCATCATCATCATCATCAACATGATCATCATCATCACCATCAACATCATGAACATCATCATCACCATCGTCATCATCACCATCATCATCATCATTATCATCATCGTCATCATCAACATCATCATCATCATCATCATCATCATCGCCATCATCATCGTCATCATCAACATCATCGTCGTCATCATCATTATCATCATCATTATCGTCATCGCCATCATCATCACCATCGTCACCATCCTCATCCTCATCATCATCATCATCATAAACATCTTCATCATCATTAGCATCCTCATCCTAATCAACACCATCTTCATCACCATGATCATTGATCATCAATCATCATCATCAACATCGCCATGATCATCATGATCATCTTCATCATCTTCATCCCATTACCAACAACATCCCCTAACCTATCTCTCACACACACACATATCCCCATGTATCCCCTTATTACACACCCCTAGAGTTTTAAAACAATATGGTTAGGTTGAAGAAAGACTAAGGGAGTGCTTGTCAATTCCTCCATCACCTTGAATGACCCCTTAGCCGTGCAACTACCTTCATAAATGCTCCAAAATTCTATTAGAGTAAAAAGCACACGTGTTTTATGTATCCAAAACGCGCCTCCGTTTTTGTTAACCATAACGCGTGCGTGTTTAGTCTTAGTATAAACAATTGCAGTCCTTGTCCGAGAAACATTCTAACACATTTTACACAGGTTTGACAGCCTGCGTGCAATTTCAGGTTACATAATAGTATTTGAACATTCTCTTCTTCACAATATTATCACACAAAATTGTTTTGTGAATCAAGCATCTCCACTACAAGTTTCTGATTTTTGCTTGGAGCATGGCATACATTGAGGAGCAAGAAATAAAGAATGAATTGAGCAAGAAACAATCCATTAATTGAGCAAGGATCCACATAGAGCATCTCCACCATTGTTTTCCTTGCAATTGAGGAGCTAGCAAAGGAAACATTAACTTGGTCACTGTGGTGGAGTATGTAGACACAATTGAGCAAGAAAGAAACCAAGTTTGGAGAATTTCCCATTGAGGAGCACCATACAACATTTCTACCACTGCTTTTCTTGCAATTGAGGAGCTAGCAAAGGCAATGTATTCTTCCCAATCTCCCCCCTAGCTCAAGAGTATGTAGACACAATTGCTCAAGATATTTACCAAGCTTGGGGAATTTCCCATTGAGGAGCACCATAAAGCATCTCTACCATTGTTTCTCTTGGAATTGAGGAGCTAGCAAAGGCAACAGTGTTCCCAATATTCCCCCTATCTTGAGTATCTAGACAGAATTGAGCAAGAAAGAAACCAAGCCCTGGGTAGTTTCCCATTGAGGAGCTAGAAAAGGAAACCATATATATCATTGATCATTGTGGTCATGGAAAACTCACGTAATCGAGCAAGAAAATCAACAAGGAAGCGGATACCCAATGAAATCCTTGAAGAAATTAGAGAGAAGAAAAGAAATGACATGACCAGTCGAAGACGCTCTATGGACACTCAACCAATTCCGATTGTTGAGGATGCCACAGTTCTTCCTTCCAATCCACATCAAGAAAGACAAAAGCATTCGCTCGAGGGGTCTTCGGTCACCATATCAATAGAAGAACGAGCACTGCATGGCACTGATGAAGGAGTAAAACGTAGGTGCAGATGACGAAGTTAGAGAGACATTGAATGCCGAAGGTATGCTAAAAGAAGACAATGTTTTTTAGACCACTCAAGAGGATTTACAATTGCCACCATCCGACTGTTAGGAAGACACGAAAGGACATGAAGCTCATGTTCAAACGCCAAACCGATCGGGTGATATGGTACAGGGTGCAATTCCAACCTCCCTACCTCCATTAGCAACTTCACGCTGAAGAACTCCAAAACGTATACAAATCGATGAAAGTCTCATTGGTTCACTTGAAGGTATGCTGTCTAAACGCAGTATTGCATATCAAGCTCAAAATATACTTGTCAACTATTTTGATTCTAAATGTGATGGAGATAAACGTAGATTATTTATATCATTGTTAAAATCTAGGTCTATGACTGTTGTTAGGAAAAACTTAAGGATAAAGATGATAAATAGTCCTGAACCAAGTTCTTATGTTGTCAGAAGTTTGGTAGATGCATTTAGTAATATTGGAAAGAAATCTCGTTCAAAGGATCGCAATGCAGCTCGCCGTGTGTTGTCACAATCAATCGTGAACAAAAGCACCAGGGCCCTTCGCCTTCTTAAAACTACATCCAAACTTGTAGGATTGGATATCAAAGCACTCCGTAGGTATTGTTCTAGAAGAGAACAGCTTGAATCTGGTGAAACAGATGTCTGGTCCTTCGTTGGCAGGTTCATTGATGCGGTAAAGGGCCTGGTGCAAGAGTTTTGGCGTGACAATAGTAGACCTTCATCCAACCAAAAAGATGTACTAAAATTGAGAATGGGTTCAAGAGACTGTGAGCCCCACATTAAACATTTTCTTGACATAACACAAATAGAATTATATGAGAGGTTTAGGCATGAACATAATGAACTTAATTGGGCCAAAGATCCTTCGAGAAATGCAAACCATGGTATGTTAAAATAAACACAACTCGTAACACATGTTGTTGTCGATATCACATTGAATACGCTTATTATTATGATACATATATACATATATTGCGTGTTTTGCATAACACTCTTGTGCAAGAATGCTCAACTACATTGCCACTGACATCATCTAGCGAGTTTATCCATAGCATCTTGTGTCGAAGAATAGAAGGTTGCACATTTTATCAAAGGCCTTGCGTAGATGGGACATGCCCAAGGTGTGGTGGAATGGCATTTTTGGACAAATGCATACATGTCACCGATGAGCATGAACTTGGGAGACATGAAGTGAACTTGCAGTGATTCAAATATGTCACGTATGATATCGGTGGAGGGAATGAAAGGAAAAAAATACAATTGGTCACCTCTCAGGTTAGCAACAAGTTCCCTTAATAGTATTTTTTACTATTGATATATATTGCTACTTCATATATGTAACAACCTATTGATCTGTACATCTTTATTGTTGATCTACCAAGTACTGGTATGCAACTTCATAAAAGAATTCTTTGAAAAGTCACAACAGTATGTAAAGCATGTACATGTGGCTCGTTGGCAAGACATACAGTTTAGAGCATGCAGGGATACATTTCCTATTGGAACTATATTATCAGTGGTCGATTTTACGGAAAACTACACTCTTCAACCACAAAACGAGATTCAGAGTCAATATTATCACTCAGATCAGGTCAGCATAATGGTCCATATCACTTATAGACATGGGGTAGATAGTACTGAAGAGAACAGGGTTATATTGAAGGAGTATCACTTTTACATAAGTGATGACATGTGTCATGACTTGGCTTTTGTACAACATAGCTTTCAATTGTTCTACAAACACTTGGAGGATATCAATATACAGATGGAACAACAATTGATTTGGTTTGATGGTTGTGCAGGGGAATTCAAAAATTCCCGTGTCTTCCAATGGTTGTGTATTCTCCACAAGAGGCACAAGGTGCCACATATTTGGAACTATTTTGAGACCAGACACAGAAAAGGGGAACATGATGGAGCAGGTGTATGCATCAAGACTGCATTACATAGGCAAGAGATGAAATTCACAACTATTTCTCTCATCCGAGATGCAAAGACCATAGTTGCATGGTGTTCTTTAGTGATGGGGCAGGGAGCTAGAAGGCAAGAAGACCAATCATCTCAAAAAGCACATGTACATAGATATTTTTCGGAGGTGGTCGATGTAGATCGATCACACCTATATGAGTGCAAGACCGTCCAAGGAACTCATGCATTTCATTCAGTTAGGACGTCAGACAATGCTATAGTTGAAATGTGGAAAAGAAAACTCTCTTGTTTTTGTTATCCATGTAGCAGTGGTGAATGGGATAATTGTGGATCCACAGATTGGGTTGATAGCTGGGATCGTGTATCACTCCCCATTGGCTGACAAATAACTTCAGAATTATCCCAGTTGGAGGAAGGCCAGTCAAGTATTTCACATGACTATGACCACATTTCAGATCTCATACAACCAGGTTTGACTATTATGTTGATCACTTTGAAATGTTTGACAACTAGTTGTGTTTAGTTAGCTGACTCCTAGGTCTTCACTTTATTTTATGCAGGGCACATATACGTAGCGGTTTCCCTGAGAGACAATGAATGGCACACTGACTACTGGTTGGCACGTTGCTTGGATGGGAAGTAGACCCTCATTGTATCATTAAGCGACTCCGAGGGCAATGATTTTCCAATTGGATCAATGGTTATCAAAGGGGAATATTTGACACAGGTTTCCCACACACGAAAGAAAAAAGGTTATGTATATTGAAGATGATATACCAGGTCAAATTGTATACCATTATACAAACTTAGTTATTGGCACAAACCTCCAGCTACAAACAATGCCAAACAAGAACTCATCAAAGTCACGATACTTGTTGCCTTACTCCGAGCACGAAAGGCTAAATGATACCGTTGCTATTAGAGGTGATCCTGATGGTCTAGTCAAATGACCACATGTAGGTAGTCAGATATTTTGGTTTCATGGTCTCATTGATTATTTGCAGTTTGATACATTGAGCACTTGATATATTGATAAATTCAATAGACTTCTACAATGGATTTGTTGTATTATATTGATACTTACATGACTCATGCCTTATAGCCCAAGACCATTATCTACCACTCTATTTGGGATATGTCTATTGCATTTTCCTTGAATCTCGAAGTTGATCTTATCAGGACATCTCCTTGAATCCGATAATTATCTCCTTCACTCCGATAATTTGTTTCTCCAGGGTAGGGATTCAATAGGTGTCCCTGAAAGCTTGTAGGAGGTGGGATTCAACGTGTGATAGAATGATAGCCGTTGCTCGGATCGATGAACCATCGAATCTGTTGGATTCAGGACATCGGGATAGTGCGAGGGAGGCCCTCTAATCTGGTTCCATGGATAAGAGACCATTTTTTGGTCAATTTTTGAAACTAGGGTTTTGCTTAGTAAGTGAATGTGAAATATTTGCACATGGGGGTCAAATTCGCATATTGCTTGACCGTTGTTGCCTCCTTTCACACACCTAGGTTACGTGGCAGAAATATTCAAGCCACACGGTGTGTCCTTGGGGGCAAGTCTTGAGTCAAGGCTGTCACCTTGTTCTTGACTCCTTCGTTTAGGCTCAACTCCTAACGAAGCCAAGGGGGGTAGACCCTATTAAGTTAATAAGGGGAATTACTTAGTGTTGTGATGTTTAAACTGACTGAGTTATTTAGGAGTTTACAATTTAACTATAGATAATCAAAGATGGAAAGATGTAAAAGATGAACACACGGAAGCACAATGCTGAGACACAATAGATATATAAAGTAAGAAATTAACCAGTGCCTTAGAATGGAGTCAAAAATAGAATCAATATGCTTGTATGTGCTTGGAGTGAATGTTTTGCGATTGCCTCTTGGTATGTTTTAAGTTAAATTTGAAGTGTGAGTTGATTAAAATTAGGCTAAGGGGGGAATCCATATATACTCGAGAGTACTTGGAGTATGTCCAAAACTAAACCTTCATGGCTACCCGCAAGGAATATGTGGGCTGAAATGGAGTCTCTGGGGCTATTGTTCGTAACACACCCATTAGGGTGTGACAGAGATCGGCACCCCGAGGTCACTTTTCATAAGTTCCCGCTTCCCTTGGGTATTTTGCCACCGTAAAGGTTTGATCTAGGTGTTGGATTTTCACCTGATGGTTTGTCAGTTGGGGAGAGTGAGTCCTAATTATACTAGTCACCCAAATTCTTTTGATACAGCTTGACAGATTGGACGAACTGCAGCCAAGTGCAAAGCATACACACTGGAGTCTTGTCAATTTTAGTAAGTTTTAAACTGAGTGTTCTTGTTTAAAAGAAAAACCCTCCAGGAACCTCTTTCAATCCAAGTGGATCTCAATCGAGGAATCGAGGAGGGGTTAATTTTAAAATTGCTGATAGATAAAATATGAAAAATAAAACAAATACATAATTTTGGTTTTCTAATTAGTCCTACCACGAATCTCTTTCCCCTTTCGGGTCAATCGAGAAATTGTGGGGTAAGTGTTATGATTACTTTGAAAAACAAAAGTGGAATATGAAATTAATACTAAAATCAAGTATACTACCCTAAAAATTATATCAATGCTAGGTTAAAAAATAAATAATCATAAAGCGACGAAAAGGACACCGACGCAAATCCCCCCAGGGGGGATGGGGAATGGGCTCGAAAGAGCCTATTCCAAAAATAATTTTATTTATTAATGGTTACAGTATCAGCGAACAGAAATATTAGAAACTTCTTATTCCTTATACAGGCTGAAACCAAGATCTTACAACTTTGCGAAAATTTTAAGATTTTAGCGAAAAGGGAGACCCCTGGGGGGATTTGAATGCTCCTGAGCCCACTTCGGACAGCAGCGTCCTTTCTTTTCTGTCAGACCTGATAAAATAAAGTGAGCATGTTAGAATAACATAAACCCAAAATCACTTTAAGAGTACCTTTGGATCAGCCTACCTTATCTCAACAAAAATGAAGTTAAAACTAGCTAAACAGGCGAAAAAGGAACCAAGGAAAGCAATATTTACTTGGGATCTTGGCTTGCTGTTTGTGCAGCCAATGAAATATGCACTGATATTTCAGAATATTAAATTTTATAACAGCGAAAGGAAATCTAATGCATGCGATCTACAAGTTCTCTTTAAATTTTCATGCAAAGAGACGATTTCCCTAAAGCTAGATCTAGAATGCTTATGAAACTTTTTAAGTGCAAGATCTAGAATATAGGATTTGATAAGATAGATATATGTTGGAATTAATTTTAATATGATAGATCTAAGCAAAATCAAAGCTACAAACAGAGTAACCGGGTAAAAATGTTGATTTTTTGTAGAAATGAGAAGAAGAGGAGAGAAGGTCGGATCGTTGCTTGAATGGAGAAAGCTAAAAGGAGGCCCTTTTGTGGAGTGTTGAGGGATAGAGTCTTCAGCTTATTGGATAGGAATGGATTCAATCTATATCCACACCTTCATCCAATCAGGAACCTGCAACTAAATAACACAAGCCTGCACACACCTCGTGAGATCTAGATATAGATGCATAAAGCAGCAAAAATGAAATATTATGCAGAAATAACCTTATTTAAGAATATAACTGAAATTTTTGAGCATACATCATATGGATAAACAAGATCAAGCAATCTAGCTTTCCTAGTTTAAACCCTTACTAGATTCAGCCGAATCCTTGAAGCTAGAACACAGAAGCAGCACAGAATTTGGCAAGAAATTGCAGCTACCACATTAGCAGCATAACACTGAGAATCCACACATACACATGCATTACACATTATAGCCTTCAAAGCTTCTTTATTCACAAATGATGATCAAATATAGAGTTACAATGGCAATCCCTTCAGTCCAGCTCTAACTAGCTTGGAAGAGGGAGCCTCAAGCAGGATATATACAAAACACAGGCCATCCAGCCCAGGGGGGGTGCAAATACCAAGGAGATAGACCAAATATGCTGATGGAGATTCCATCAATGCTTGATCTGTGTCTAGCTGAGCCAGATCTAAGTCTCATTGAGTGCAACTGTCAATTGAGGGGCTGATCTGACTAACACCTCAACCTGTTGACTGAATCATCCACCAAAACTCATTTAGTTGAGCCAAAAACGTGTGGAGGAGAGAGGGAGGGTGAAATTCTCCATAAAGGATGCTGAAGATCAACTCTGGATCTTATTTTATCACCTCCTTTAGTCAAGGATTTGTCAGATCCAGTGAATCTGCTTCAGATCTGACTGATTTCAATCAAATCAGCTGAGAATCCATTGATCTATGATTTTGGATTTGCTCCATTATTCATCAATTTATTAATTAAAATAATCAATAATTGATTTTTGGGGCTTTCTGACCTGAGTGATGGAAAATCACTCAAAACTAGGAAATAGTGGGTCCATGGGTTTACATGGTGCTCTTAGCTTGAAAATGAGCACCTACATGACTAAAACCGATTATTTGGCCTACTTTTATTACAAAATCAATTTTTCCAATTAAACTATTAAAAAATAGCCTAAGTTCTGGAAGAATTTAATTTTAATAAAAAACACTGAAAAAACTAAAAAATTGAAAAATTGAAAAACACCTAGGGGGACTTAGACATGTTCATATGACTCAAAAATGATGTCTAGAATGTTTATACATTGACACATAGACTCTAATAACCTCAATAGGCCTAAATGACAAGCCGACCACCCCAACTTTGGAGGTATGGAGTGAAAAACTCAGAAATTATCAGTCGTTTGTTCAACAACAAATAATAACCAAGGGAAAAAACACCCTGGGCTGATCGGATTGACAAATGAAGTCTAAGAGACCGAGTCTTTTACATACACTATCATGCTAGAAAATTTATTACAATTTCCCCATGAGGTATGAACATGTGATATAGTACAACAAGCACTTCCCAAAAGTACTTCCAAAGGTCTTTTTGAAGTCCGAACAAGTTAACCTTGTCCGATTCACTAGGCTCACTTGATAAAAACCACTAAGTACAACTTAGGTGGTAACATTCTGGCTCCAACTGTGGGATGTGTGCTCGATCTGGTCTTTAAGGAAAGGAGAGGATATGAGAACACCAGAATATCTAGTTTATATACCCTGTAAAAACATCTCAACTTGACAAAAAAAAAACTTAGTAGCACAAGCTTTACATAAAAAACCAAATGAACCATTAAGCTGATTTATTTAAACAAAATAAATGTAACTAACTAATGAAAACAAAAATGTTTGATTATAGCTAAGTACAAAACAAAAAATGCGGAAAGTAAATGCTCTTTTTCAAGGAGCTTATTTTCCTACTCTAAGCATGATATAAAAAGGGTTAAGTGTAATACAAATCCAATGTAACCACCTAAGAATTTTATTAACATAAATTTTTTTTTCCTTGTCTTTGGTTATCAGCCAAAGTAAGGATACTTTATTCAGAAAATGTAAACCTGCGTGATGATCCGGAAGGGGCGGGATGGAAGGGAAATCATAGGCATGAATAATGTCATCAAACTTCCTCACAAACTGGTAAGTGCTTGCATAGGCTGCTTCTATCCATGACTGGACAGGGTTGATGTACAAATCGGAATGATGAGGTAGATTGACTACAGCATCATACTGATCATCAAGGCTTACTGGATGATAATTCGATGTATAAGCCCAAAGCGGCTCCAAGTCATGAGGAAACTCTATATGTGAAGATGATAGTTGAGACTGATATTCTAATAACTGCATCACATCTGTCTTTTCACAACACTGCTTCTCCATGTCTTCATTATTGATACCTTTTTGTGGCTCTGCATGATATGACTCTGAATGATCATATGAATAAACTGCATGCTCCTTTTTCATATCAAAGTTTCCCAAGGCCACATGGTCCATGCTCTCTCCTTTAGATATGCCATAGACAGAAAAATCAACAAAAACATCAAAAGTTTTTGGTTCATTATTTTCCTCTTTATTCATGTCACAGACTGGATTTTCCATGAATGTCCAGGACTCCTCATCAACATCTTTATCAGGGATAAGGGAGTCTTCGTCACTTGTATCATGCTCCAAGCTATACTTGTCCTCATTTTCATACTCATCTTCTTTAGAGAAAAGGTCACAAGGTAGTAAACCTTCTAGACTGTCATCATTATATGGAGAACACATAGGAGTCCCATCATGTATATTACAGTTTTCATCATAAGTTTCACTATAAGATTTTGCAATGGTTTCATCCTTAGGCTTGTACTGTTTAGATGGTAACAAAGGGTAGGCTTGGCCTACCATGTATATATGATTAGGATCGCTTGAATTTGTTTCCTGATTACTGACCTCGGGAAGTCCATGTTCTATAACTTGGTTTGCTATGTAGCAAGTGTTTTCTGGGTGGAATTGCTCAAGAGGTCTACACCATGGAATTACTTCATCTACCAGGTTAGTTGAGTCTAAATGGTTTGGAATCCTAGGCTCTTGCTGAGGAAACTTCTTTTGATACATTTGATTCTGTTTTGGCTGAAAATTCCTAGGTCCATTATTTCTCTCCAGTGTGACTATTCTGTTCTGAATATTATTCAATTGTACAGATTGGTTTGTCATGAATTGGTTCTGACTAGTCATCACTTTTTCAAACAGGCTAGTTACCTTTTCCATGGGGTCTTTAGAGGTTTCCTTTTCCACTAATTCAAAGGCCTTTCCCTTCTCTTTGTTGTACGAAGTGTTTCCCCTAGTGTAACCTGGAATGTTGGATTTGCCCGAAGATTGCATATTCCTTTCTATTTTCTCGACCAGATCCTGAGCATTTTTTAGATCGGTCGAATCTTTGTCCCTTAACTGGTACCTCAAATCACTAGTGAAAGCTTCGATGTAATATATCAGGATGGAGGCATCCCTTGGCTTGATTTCTCTAGGGAGGTCCGCAACCACACTCCTGAACTTAGTATTAAATTCATTAATGGTTTCATTCTCCATCTTCTTTATGTTATGGAGGGCAGCAAGGAGATGTCTTGGTTCTTTCTTTTCCCCCCATTTCTTCTTAAAACCCTCTAGGAATTCACTAAGAGTTTTATATGAATCATCATCTAGGTCGAAGTACCATTCTTCAGCATCATCTTCCAAGGATAAAGCAAAGAACGTCATTTTGACATCATCATGGTCATGGGCAGCATTATTGCAATAACTGGCCAGGTGCTTTTCAAACTTTCGAAGGTGAGACTTGGCAGTGATGGCATTATTGCCCTAAAATATGGGGAGCTTCTTGATAGCATCATTCGGAATGTAATGAGGACTACCTGCTATCTGAGAAAAGTCAAGGGGTTTGTACAAATCCGTCATTTCTTGAGATTAGTGAACATGACTCTCTACAAATATGTGATGGATATCTGAGAGGGATTGGTCTCCTAAATCTTCAAGGTTTCTACAAGAAGTCTGCCTATTCAATCTTTCCCTAATAAACCTTTCAAGATCAGGGAGAGGATTGAATAATTGTTGGCGGTTTCTTCGGGTAGAAATTCTTGAAGGGATGTTAGACAGTGGAGTCGCTAGATGGACCAAGTTTTAATTTTTATGTTTTTTAAAGACTAGATCAATCAAAAGTTTTTATCTTTTTAGTTGTTTAGAAAAAAGTTAAGCTAAGTCATACTCAGGAATAAAAAGATTTATCCCCGGCAGTGGCACCAAAAAGTGTTGCTGCCTTTCACACACCTGGGTCATGTGGCAGAAATCTTCAAGCCACTCGGTGTGTCCTTGGGGACAAGTCTCGAGTCAAGGCTGTCACCTTGTTCTTGACTCCTCCGTTTAGGATCAACTCCTAACGAAGCCAAGGGGGGTAGACCCTATTAAGTTACTAAGGGGAATTACTTAGTGTTGTGATGTTTAAACTGACTGAGTTATTTAGGAGTTTACAATTTAACTATAGATAATCAAAGATGGCAAGATGTAAAAGATGAACACACAGAAGCACAATGCTGAGACACAATAGATATATAAAGTAAGAAATTAACCAATGCCTTAGAATGGAGTCAAAAATAGAATCAATATGCTTGTATGTGCTTGTAGTGAATGTTTTGCAATTGCCTCTTGGTATGTTTTAAGTTAAATTTGAAGTGTGAGTTGATTAAAATTAGGCTAAGGGGGGACTCCAGATATACTCGAGAGTACTTGGAGTATGTACAAAACTAAACCTTCACGGCTACCCGCAAGGAATATGTGGGATGAAATGGAGTCTCTGGGGCTATTGTTCGTAACGCACCCATTAGGGTGTGATAGAGATCGGTGCCCCGAGGTCACTTTTCAGAAGTTCCCGCTTCCTTTGGGTATTTTTCCACCGTAAAGGTTTGATCTAGGTGTTGGATTTTCACCTAAGGTTTGTCAATTGGGGAGAGTGAGTCCTAATTATACTAGTCACCCAAGTTCTTTTGATATAGCTTGACTGATTGGACGAACCGCAGCCAAGTGCAGAGCATACACACTAGAGTCTTGTCAATTTTAGTAAGTTTTAAACTAAGCGTTCTTGTTTAAAAGAAAAACCCTCCAGGAACCTCTTTCAATCCAAGTGGATCTCAATCGGGGAATCGAGGAGGGGTTAATTTTAAAATTGCTGATAGATAAAAGATGAAAAATAAAACAAATACACAATTATGCTTTTCTAATTAGTCCTACCACGAATCTCTTTCCCCTTTCGGGTCAATCAGGAAATCGTGGGGTAAGTGTTATGATTAATTTGCAAAACAAAAGTGGAATATGAAATTAATACTAAAATCAAGTATACTACCCTACAAATTAGATCAATGCTAGGTTAAAAAAGAAATAATCAGAAAGCGACGAAAAGCACACCGACGCAAATCCCCCCAGGGGGGATGGAGAATGGGCTCGAAAGAGCCTATTCCAAAAATGATTTTATTTATTAATGGTTAGAGAATCAGTGAAATGAAATATTATAAACTTCTTGGTCCTTATACAGGCTGAAACCAAGATCTTACAACTTTGCGAAAATTTTAAGATTTTAGTGAAAAGGGAGACCCTTGGGGGGATTTGAACGCTCCTGAGGCCACTTCGGACAGCAGCATCCTTTATTTTCTGTCAGACCTGCTAAAATAAAGCGATAATTTTATAATAAAATACACCCAAAATCATTTTAAGAGTACCTTTGGATCAGCCTACCTTATCTCAACAAAAATGAAGTTAAAACTAGCTAAACAGGCGAAAAAGGAACCAAGGAAAGCAAGCTTTCCTTGGGATCTTGTCTTGCTGTTTGTGCAGCCAATGAAATATGCACTGATATTGTAGAATATTAAATTTTTTAACAGCGAAAGGAAATCTAATGCATGCGATCTACAATTTTTCTTTAAATTTTCATGCAAAGAGACGATTTCCCTAAAGCTAGATCTAGAATGCTTATGAAACTTTTTAAGTGCAAGATTTAGACTATAGGATTTGATAAGATAGATATATGTTGGAATTACTTTTAATATGATATATCTAAGCAAAATCAAAGCTACGAACAGAGTAACCGGGTAAAAATGTTGATTTTTTGTAGAAATGAGAAGAAGAGGAGAGAAGGTCGGATCGTTGCTTGAATGGAGCAAGCTAAAAGGATGCCCTTTTGTGGAGTGCTGAGGGACAGATTCTTTAGATTATTGGATAGGAATAGATTCAATCTAGATCCAAACCTTCATCCAATCAGGAACCTGCAACTAAATAACACAAGCCTGCACACACCTCGTGAGATCTGGATATAGATGCATAAAGCAGCAAAAATGAAAGATTATGCAGAAATAACCTTATTTAAGCATATAACTAAAATTTTTGAGCATACATCATATGGATAAACAAGATCAAGCAATCTAGCTTTCCTAGTTTAAACCCTTACTAGATTCAGCCGAATCGTTGAAGCTAGAACACAGAAGTAGCACAGAATTTGGCAAGAAATTGCATCTACCACATCAGCAACATAACACTGAGAATCCACACATACACATGCACTACACAATATAGCCTCCAAATCTTCTTTATTCACAAATGATGATCAAATACAGAGTTACAATGGCAATCCCTTCAGTCCAGCTCTAACTAGCTTGGAAGAGGGAGCCTCAAGCAGGATATATACAAAACACAGGCCATCCAGCCTAGGGAGGGCGCAAATACCAAGGAGATAGACCAAATATTCTGATGGAGTGACCATCAATCCCTGATCTGTGTCTAGCTGAGCCAGATCTGAGTCTCATTGAGTGCAACTGTCAATCGGGGGGCTGATCTGACTAACACCTCAACCTGTTGACTGAATCATCCACCAAAACTCATCCAGTTGAGCCAAAAATGTGTGGAGGAGAGAGGGAGGGTGAAATTCCCCATAAAGGATGCTGAAAATCAACTCTGGATATGATTTGATCACCTCCTTCAGTCAAGGATTTGTCAGGTCCAGTGAATCTGCTTCAGATCTGACTGATTTCAATCAAATCGGCTGAGAATCCATTGATCTATGATTTTGGATTTGCTCCATTATTCATCAATTTATTAATTAAAATAATCAATGATTGATTTTTGGGGCTTTCTGACTTGAGTGATGGAAAATCACTCAAAACTAGGAAATAGTGGGTCCATGGGTTTACATGGTTCTCTTAGCTTGAAAATGAGCACCTACATGACTAAAACCGATTATTTGACCCACTTTTATTACAAAATCAATTTTTCCAATTAAACTATTAAAAAATAGCCTAAGTTTTGGAAAATTTTAATTTTAATAAAAAACACTGAAAAAACTAAAAAACTAAAAAATTGAAAAACACCTAGGGGGACTTAGACATGTTCATATGACTAAAAAATGATGTCTAGCATGTTTATACATTGACACATAGACTCTAATAACCTCAATAGGCCTAAATGCCAAGTCGACCACCCCAACTTTGGAGGTATGGAGTGAATAACTCAGAAATTATTAGTCGTTTGTTCAACAACCAATAATAACCAAGGGAAAAAACACCCTGGGCTGATCGGATTGACAAATGAAGTCTAAGAGACCGAGTATTTTACAGACACTATCATGCTAGAACATTTATTCCAATTTCCCCATGCGGTATGAACATGTGATACAGTACAACAAGCACTTCCCAGAAGTACTTCCAAAGGTCTTTTTGAAGTCCGAACAAGTTAACCATGTCCAGTTCACTAGGCTCACTTGATAAAAACCACTAAGTAAAACTTAGGTGGTAACAACCATGAAGGTGTGGCTAGCGTTCCCACATAACACATGCCTAAACACGCTTGCAGGAACCACCGGAAAGCCATCTTTGATGCACTGTTTTCATTCTATGCCCCGGGTAGGGATTCAATAGGTGTCCTTGAAATCCTGTAGGAGGTTGGATTCAACGTGCCATAGAATCATGGCTGTTGCTCAGATTGATGAACCGTTGGCTCCGTTGGATTCAGGACATCGAGATAGTGCTAGGATGGTCCTCTAATCTTGTTCCATGGACAAGAGACCATTTTTTGGTCAATTTTGGAAAGTAGGGTTTTGCTGAGTAAGTGAATGTGAAATAGTTGCACATGGGGGTCAAATTCACATATTGCTTGACCGTGAAGGTGTGGCTAGTGTTACCACATAACACATGCCTAAACACACATGCACAAACCATCGAAAGCCCTTTTTGATGTACGGTTTCCATTCTATGCCCTGGGTAGCGATTCAACAGGTGTCCCTAAAAAACTGTAGGAGGTGGGATTCAACGTGCCATAGAATCATGACCATTGCTCGGATCGACGAACCGCCAAATCCGTTGGATTCAGGACATCGAGATAATGCTAGGGTGGCCCTCTAATCTAGTTTCATGGACAAGAGACCATTTTTTTGGTCAATTTCGGAAACTAGGGTTTTGCTTAGTAAGTGAATGCGAAATATTTGCACATGGGGGTCAAATTCACATATTTCTAGACCGTGAAGGTGTCACTCACATTCCCACATAACAAATGCCTAAAAACACTTGCATGAACCACCGAAAGCCCTTTTTTATGCACAGTTTCCATTCTATGCCCCGGGTAGTGATTCAACAGGTGTCCATGAAAGGCTGTAGGAGGTGGGATTCAACGTGCCATAGAATCATGGCGTTTGATGGGATCGACAAACCGTCAGCTCTGTTGGATTCAGGACATCAGGATAGTGCTAAGGTGACCCTCTAATCTGGTTCCATAGAAAAGAGACCATTTTTTTGGTCAATTTTGGAAACTAGAGTTTTGCTCAGTAAGTAAATGTGAAATATTTGTAGATGGGGGTCAAATTTGCATATTGCTCGACCATGAAGGTGTGGCTAGTGTTCCCACATAACACATGCCTAAATACACTGGCATGAACCACCATAATCCCTTTTTGATGTACAGTTTCCATTCTATGCCCTAGGCAGGGATTCAACAGGTGTCCCTGAAATCCTGTAGGAGGTGGGATTCAACATGCCATAGAATCATGAACGTTTCTTGGATCGACAAACTATCAGCTCCATTGGATTCGGGACATCGGGATAGTGCTAGGGTGTCCCTCTAATCTAGGTCCATGGACAAGGGATCATTTTTTCAGTCAATTTTGGAAACTAGGGTTTTGCTTAGTAAGTGAATGTCCAATTTCAGCACATAGGGGTCAACTTTGCAAATTCCTTGACTGTGAATGTGTGGCTAGCATTCCCACATGGAACCTAACTAAACACACTTGCACGATGCACCGAAAGCCCTTTTTGATGCACAGTTTCCACTCTATGCCCTGGATAGGGATTCAATGGGTGTCCCTAAAAGCCTGTAGGAGGTGGGATTCAACATTTCATAGATTGATGACCATTTCTTGGATCGATGAACCATTGGCTCTGTTGGATTCAATACATTGGGATAGTGCTAGAGTGGCCCTCTACTCTGGGTCCATGGACAAGGGATCATTTTTTTTGTCAATTTTGGAAACTAGGGTTTTGCTCAGTAAGTGAATATGAAATTTTTGCACATAAAGGTCAGCTTGAAGGTGATTGTAGATCTTCCCCTCATCCAAGAGATGTGAGCATTTGTATGATGAAATGCAGGAGGATTCAATGCCATTATGCTAGTAACCATGTAATGGAATATGTTTATGTGTAGAAACAAGTGGCCATTCTATTACGCCATTATTACAAAATATATATATCTTCACACTATGAATGCTTCGAATAATACTCCATAAACATGAATTTATAAAACAAGATTCAAAATAGTACTTCTCTAATCAATTTAAACTATAATAAAATCACACATAAATTTGATCTCTTTCAAAGTTGTTACTCGAGGCCATTCATCAAATTCCATGTACATTAACAAAATGATAAAATAATGTGCAGGACATACATAATGTGCAGGATATAGTCATAAGCATTATTTTGAATCAAACTTATAATACTCAGATACTTTTAGGTTTGATGTGTATCCCATGTATTCGTTTGATGAAAGACATCATGCCAAACAATAATTTTATTTATGTAGACCACACTGGTGCATCACTTAGGTGTGTCAACTTTGTGCATCCTTTAAATGTTTGTTAGGTTGTTATGTGGGTAAGGTGCTTTTGTATTCCACCAAGTTAGATCAGTTGCTTAGATGTGTAGGGTGCTTATGTGTATTAGGTATGTTCCATATTTGTGAATACAATTTGACATTGTTAATATAACATTGTATATGCAATTGGATCGTGGTAAAAAATAATTAAAATGTACATTTTTGTCATTACGTAATATTGTAATTGTGCATTGTTCTCAAATTTATAACTGATATCTCCATGCAATCGTAAAATCTATAAAAATTTGGGAACATTACACATAGAAACATTCTTCGCCACACGTGTATAATCACACTTAAAAGACTGAACCATGAATATCTCAAGAGCCTTGATATGAAATATTTTTTATATCATGGAAGTTAAAATACAAAAATAGAAGGCCTATATATGGCCTGTCAATGTACATGTATCAAAAACATATTTGATGTACATGTGCAAACAAAAGTACATCTATCCTGGACCGCGCCCCTATACTCTAACTCCAAATTGTACATAAAAATACATATTTGTCCTGGACTAACACATCAAAAATATAACTTTCTCTTGTTTTTCCCGGACCCTGATGCTTTTCGGCTCTATCTACAACCACTGTGCATCTCTGGCGACTGTAAATCAATGACAATATTTCTTGATCAGGTAACTGAACTAGTACTGTCCATCAATAACAAAGTTTGAAAATTTAAAATATGACTCAATTGTAAATAAAACAAAGACTCACTACATCTGTTGGGGCTATAGGTTCCTCTGGTGTCAAGGGTATAGGTGCCTCTTCTGTCCTCCACCTTGCAGAGAGCCTCTCTGCCTTGCTTCTCTGTGAATAAAAAAAAAATGTCAATTATCTCAAGAATTATCAACATGTACATGAATGATAAAGTACTAATCAATTATGTAAAAAATGAACATCTCACTGAAAAAACCATTTCTAGGGGATTACGCTGGGACTCTTCAGTAGTAACAGGAGTCGTAGGTTGAACATCAACCTCAGTTCTGTGCACTAATGGACTAGGGTGTGGCTACATTCACCAAATGATTAAATAGTTAGACATCGTGCATGTCCATAAACAATACAAATGAAATGTACAATTACAAATATTCAAGTAGATGTACCTCAGTGTGACTTATCCCTATTGTAGATGCAACATTTACCATGGCATCAAAAATCCCACTAAGGTCTGGCATAGATGACTCTACATCCTGATGCTGTAAACATGCGAAAATAACATTAAGAAAAACCACTTGTGAAGTGAATTCATAGCTAACCAACAATTTCCATTGGAAGTGTGTACATTACCGTGGGATGAGTAGGTTGATGCTCATGCACACCCACTCTGTTCAAGGAAGAGGGTCATTTGGTGTAAACAACCCCCTTATTTATGTTTGGACTATGGGGAGATCCAAACCAAAGAGGCGGTGCAGGGATCTGCGATGACGTCTGCATTCATAAAGTGTTACCATAGTTAGACATGGATTTGAATGGATGGAATAATATGTACTAGAAAAATAACATGTTGTAATATACTTACCCCTTCCTGGGACATATCTCCACCATGGGAGTGACCGCTTCCATCAATTTCTTGCCCCTCTTCAAATGCTAATAGCATCTGCAAGTTTAAAAATTATGAACATTAGCGATCTATAAAGGAGTGTACAGTAAGAAATTTAAATAATTCGAACAAGATTCATTCAATGTACTTACATTCTTCAAGTAATCGTAAATTCCACCTTGGACTATGTCGTTGATATCAACATCTCCAACATCACGATCTAAGTGGGGTTCCTACAATTTCAAAAATTGTAAATATTAGACAATTTAATAAATTAATCAAGACTAACAATGTATGCATTAACAAAATTATATGTAATAACAAAATGACAAGTGTTTAAATATTACCTCAATGGTGGTTCTTTGGGCCTCAGGTACAACCACACCGGGTGCAGTACCACCCCCGTGAGGGGCATCAATCTCTTGCAAGAGTAAATATTGCATATATTACGAATCTTTTAATATGTTACATATAGTATGGAAAAATTAAAAATTGAGCAATAACAGAGTTTTAAAACAATCTCCTTACCTAACCACCAGTCATCATAATGGTACCACGTCTTTGTCCAGGACCATAACAGGGTCCCCCACATGATGTGCAGACATGTGGATCGCTCTGAGGCACATCGGATGTCCGTCTATCCCCACCAATAGATGTTCTTCCACCACCAGAAGCTGGTGGTTATACACCAGCAGAGGAAGAGGGCGCTCTCTGGTCAATAGTGGTCGTGTGTCAAGAGACCATCTCAGCTAGAGTAAAAAATGCCTCCTGTGTTTGGGAAACCATGTCATGTGCTAGAGGGATGTTTTCCATCAGTAGCTGGTCATGGGGTGCAGGTATCTGTGGATTGGCATCTCTATGCCTAGCATGGGGTCGGTGTTGGGGAATCCCCCTACAAACTCCCTGGAAGCCCAACATGTCAAAATAGTTGACATGTTTTCCCATCACAAACTCTGCATACAATTTTTGGAGGAAGTACATCGGTACTTCCCTATTGTTATGAGGGGGAATGTCAAAAACCATGTACCACCTATCCATCTAATTGTCTTTGATGGGTGGAAAGGTGCACCACTCAATAGAAATATGTGGCCTGTTGATCTCCAGAATGTCATCCGTCCGAGGTAGTCTAAACAATGAATAGATGTGTTGTTTTGTTATTTTGAGCTTTTTTACCTCATTGTAACTTAACCCATCAACATATTGTTGTCTTTTCCTCTCCCTGTAAGATGTGATGCTATACAAAGCATCATTCGATCTTGTGATCATATCAACAATAGACAACAAATAATCTAACAAGGAGCAGTGAAGCTCATCTCCACCCCTCCAAGCAAAACCAATCTCTCTCAAATGGGCAATAAACCTCAGTATCTCCACATTGTTATCCATAGTAGCCATTGCAATCATAAATACAAATAAACTATCATTAGAAATATAAACACATGATATAATGACATATCTAAGCACTGAAAACTGTATAACTAATGACATACAAATTAAATCTATCATGTAAATTTAAAAATTGATCTTGAATTTTACAGTGAAGAATAAACATTTAACATTTTTCATTTCATATTTATGTCCTAAATTCAAGTATTAATTTCAATTTTTAAGTATGCATGTGTACATAAAGTGTCTTGAGTGCATATGTTGATTGCGAAGCTCCTCTAGCTTATTTTAAGTCTTGGATTATGAAGTTTTGTCGAAATTGTGAGGTGCTGACTATTGCCTTTGCAGGACCAACTCCCAGATTGCGGTTAGAGGCAACACCTAGACCCTAGAATAGGTGGCATAATGTGTTGTTGATGAATAAAATCCCAGTATAGGAAACGATTTTGTTAGATATGTAATTATTTGTTGTAGTGTGATGGTTTTTGGACTCCAAAGTCTATTTAGCAGATCTTTATGGATTTTATGGTTGTAAGGGTTCCACTGGATTATATCATGTATGATAGTATGTGATTGGCATGTTTAATCAAATACATCAACCTACCTATGTATCTTCACATTCACAGAGTCTATTGTTGAACTTTGTTGTCTTGACCTTAACCAAAAAGTACCCTTCGTTGAAGACGAAATATTTGTTAAAAGCATGGGAAGCTTCTATACCTTATTTTAACACTTGGATTGGGAAGTTTTATCAAAACTATAAGGTGTTTATTGATGTTCTTGGAAGATCAACTTCGAGAAGTCTCATCAAAATTATAAGGTGTTTATTGATGTTCTTGGAAGAGCAACTTCAATATTTTGGATAGAGGCAAGGGATTTACCATGTTTGTTTATGTATTTTAGGGGAATATATGAATTCTACTTGATTTTTTTTAGTTGTATTCAAGCTTGCAACATAATTGACAAACTTTGCATATTTGTTAATTTTGGTTTGGATTCACAATAGTGAAGTTCGTTTGTTTTTTATGAGTTAATTGGGGTTTTGGTTTACATTGGGCATGTAAATTACTTATGCAAACTTGCAATGTGCTTGACAAACTTTGCATATTTGTGGATTTTGGTATGGATTCACAAGGATCCTTGTGAATATGCATATGGAAATAGTGAAATTCATTTGTTTTTTGAGTTAATTGGGGTTTTGGTTTCCATTGGGCATGGGAATTTTGGGTATGAATTTTGGTAAATAATCAAATTATTTAATTTTTATGACTAAATTGGGGAATTGGTTTTAATTGGCCAATTACATTGGGGTTCTTGTTTCCATTGGCCAATTCCATTGGGGTTTTGTTTCCATTGGCCATAATTTAATTTATTTTGGTTTAATTTTTCAATCTAGGGCAAATAAATTGATGAACAAAGAGAAAAAACATGAAAAGAAATGAGGAAAATACCTCAAAAATAGGAGGTTTATCCAAAGGTGGAGATGGAGGGATTTGGAACACCCAAAAACACGTTTGCCCAGTCAAGGTTTGCTCCAAAGTTTTCCAATAGCCACACAATGAGGAGAAAAAAACGACCTCGGCCTATTAAAAAAAAAACAGGCTTTCCAAATTGCACCTTTGTTTTAGTGAACAAAATTGCGCGCTCGATTTTGTTCACTAAAACGGAGGCGTGATTTGATTAAATAAAATGGAGGCACGATTTGTTTTATTATCCTAATTGGCATGCTTGTTGGCAGCCTTGGGACTAGGCTTGGCAGGTTCGGGATTGCTTGGGATGATTTCTCTTTTTTGGATCAAGAGTGATTGACTTCACTCCACCATTGCATCTAAAAGGTCCCTCAACTTCTTGCACACACCCACCATGTTATACAAGGGAATCCAACATGCAAGGATTTTTAGAGTTTCCTAACCTAGTATACCTAACCACCTACTTGACGGTCTTAATGAACAAAGTGTCCTAAGTTTAGGGATCATGTTATATGATACCTAAAGACAAATGTTAACAAATAATATATATATAAGTATATATTTTATACATGACATGTATAAACAATAAGCATAGTAATAGTATTAATAGTATAAGAAATAAAGAAAGGATCCATCTACTATTATTATTACTAAAAAAATGATAATTAAATATTATAATACCTACAAGAGTCCAAATAGGAACTAGTTAAAAGTTCCTAAGTTAAATATTAAGAGTACCTAAATTAAATAAAAGGGTTAAATCAAGAAATCAAATGATTCATGATTTAACTGCCCCTTTGACTGAAAATTATGCCTATAAAGACCCAAGCCAAAGAGAGGCGTGGGGATCTTCCATCCTTTTGGTATTTGATATTCTACCTGATTATTCTCAAGAGAGTTCTTGGAGAACATTTTCCATAGAAGAAAAAGGAGAACTGATTCAGAACCTAATATCCCAGTTAGGGAAGCCTTACCTTAGGAGCTCTAAGCTACTTGCATGTTGCAACCAACTTGGCGGGATCCAGATTGAAACCAGGAATGGTTCTGGGTCATGGTTGGGTGGAGCGTGGTACTTCGCAAGTGATTCGGTTATCTATACAGAGGTCATATCAAAAACCAAAGCTTTAATCTTGAGACCCACGCTTTCCAAAGAACATTAAAGTTTCCACCCTAGCCTCCATTACTAAAAATCAAAACCCAAAGTATATAGTTCATGTCACCCCACAACGCAGGTCAACGTTTAAACACCATGCAACATATAAACTATTGGTATAGCCATAATTCATGGAATATGTAATATGCCATTAATGACTAATGTTATGTTTTCAAACTTAAACACAAATACTTTAATAAACCAAGGACCATGTTATAATATGATAAGCCCAATACATTGTATACAATGTAAATATTAAAGTACAAGAGTAATTAAATCAAAATCATAAGACCATAATACCATAATGGTAACCAATGCAAACATAGGGCTAGTAAACACCTAGGCTTGCATAAATGACAACTAATGACCATAATAATAGTCACTAGGATAGGACTGTAAGTCTGTCGTCCTCCATGCTGTGTGCTAGTGATGCATGGGAAGTATGTATTTGTTTTGCTTTTATAGTCGGTTTCTGTCGTCAAGTGAACTTGCATGCAACAAGGAAAGAAATGCATTAGTTCCATAAGAACTAAGTAATCCCTGTAGCGACAAGTAAAAACAACTACCTTTTAGGTGTGTTTACAAGGGAAATAAGTCCTACCACTCCACCCCTTGACAATACAAGTTAATTCAGAATTATTCATAAAACAATAATTGAACTTTATAACCAATGAGTAAGCAATTGAAATAACATACATACATATAAATACATAACCATTGAAATCATATATTAAGCAACATAACGACAACATAACATTACACTAATAAACACACCAAGAAGACATAGAGAAGGAAGTAAGAACAACTTATGACAATATAGTGCAGAGAAAAAAAGTACGACACATTTCGCATAAGTTAAGATAATGTCCAGTTCAGGTAGTAATGACTAGCATAATATTTTTCTTTTATTTTCAAATTTTGGGGACATTACAGAATCAAACCTTTACACCAAGAATATATCTAAGATAGGAAAATATATATTTTTAGTGAAAGATTTAGTGAATATGTCTGCAATCTGCTGTTAAGAACCCACATCAACCCTCCTCTTTATTTCGTTAGTATATTTTGTTGAACGCATATGCTTTGTAAGTCATCCTTGTTAGTATGTTGTATTATCCCACAGTCATTGGGAGTAATGGTTTTTTATATTAGATTTAGTATATAAGTGAGTGTTGAGGCCAATGAAGGTATCGAAGAGTTATTTTGTATTGAGCTTGCTCAAAGGAGGTTGCACCCTTGAAGTGTCATGTGATTAATAAAATCTGTTATGTGCTCCGTTATTTCTATTATATCGTGCACTCTCATTTTTTATTGCAGGAGGCTCTCGACATCTGGTATCAGAGCACTTTCCTTGGCACAAGTGGGAATTTTTTTTCTCTTATTTTTGACAAAAAAAAGAGGACAAACTTGGGAGGTGAATTTCAGATCAATTTCTAAAACGTTTTACAGATATTCAGAAGAAATAAGTTGCGTATCTGTATTCCTATTTCAAAAATATGCATTTTCAAAAACAAATCATCTCATTTGGAGTTCTGAAAGTGGAGATATCACTGATTTAAAATCAGTCATTTTCCAGAATTTCAGTGACCACCACGGAAATTGCAGAGAAAAAATCTTTTGACCAGGTGCCCAGATTTATGTACCAATCACGTGGGTAGATGCAGAGTGGTTGTTCCAGTTACAGAAATAGGTTATGATCCGATTATGCTCATTTAATAGCGATTCTGAGCAATATAGATCTGGTTATGCTCATTTTAAATTTTCATCTCAAAACCCTAGATCTATTTACTAGTTTTTTGGGTGGAATTTCTACCAATTCTTTTTTCTGACGATGTGATTATTGTAGTAGTTATTATTTTTTGCATCGACATTATTCATTAGGATAAGGGAATAAACACTATCTGCTTAACTTTGAGAATTACTTGGGCATAGCCCTAAAACTCATTATGAGGAGTACTATAGGAACCCCGAAGTAGCTGGCCATTGAGAGGACCTGCCAAGCGAAAAGGGAAACAACCCCTACTTGATTGACTAGTTCCACCTGTGAGGTAAACCAAGAGCTGTCGTTTGTGGCAAAGTGATTATCATTTTTACCTGAGACATGGAGTGAGGGGTACTGCCCCAATACACAAGCCGTTAGACAACATTGGTGGTCAGGTGAATCCCTTGAACCTTTAGGAAGCCAAACATACTTAGTGTCCATATCCATTACCATTTTCTAAAGCACATATTTCCAGAACCACCATATCTCATTTCCAATGAACTTTAGATATATATATATATATATGCTTATGGTTGTCACCCGTGTGGACACAAATACACAAATGGAAGAAGAAATTCTCGCCATCAAGACAAAACTTTAATGTATGGATAAAAAAATTAGCGGCCTCCATCTTCCGCATTCACCCATGAGAAACCGATGACAACCCGTGTCTTCTGCAGACATTGGGTCCTATTCCTCTGCCAACTTTCATGGGCAGACGTTTGATTTTCCTTGCTTCAATGGTGATGATCTGACTGGATGGATTTACAAGGTAGAACAATATCTTAGTCTAAATAATAATTTTGATGTCAATAAACTCCCACTTGGATCCTTTCATTGGGAACATGAATTCCTTCAATGGTTCTGTCAGTACAACAAAGATCATGAAGAGCCACAATGGAAAGATTTTTTCCAACTCCTTTTGCAACGATTTGTCCCTAGTGGTTTTGATGACTTCACAGGATCACTCACCAAAATTCGCCAGACTGGCACTGTGAGAGAGTATCAGGTAGAATTTGAAAAATTGATCAATCACACAGAATTATTTTCTAATGCATTCTACAAGAGTTGTTTTATCAGTGGTCTGAAGGATACAATTTAATCTGAGGTTAAAATGTTCTGTCCCAACATAATGATGGAAATGATAGGGTTGGCTAAGTTGGTGGAGGACAAGATCAAATATCAACAACACCCCAAATCTACTTTTGTTCCATTCAGAAATATGGTTCCCCAAATACCTCCAATCCCTCCAACTCCTAGAACCACTTCCATAAAGCATTTTTTTAAAGTCGAGATGTAAGCACGTAAGGAAAAATGGCTTTGTTATAATTGAGATAAGAAATTCACCGAGGGACATCAATGTTATGAGAAAAATCTCTATCTCTTGGACGTGGCTTCTCCGCCTGCACTTGAAATTTGCGAATCTTCTCTGGATCCAGTAGATGATTAGGTCAACCTTCAACAACCACCTGTTGACCCTCCTTCTCATGATGACCACCGAGAGATAAATTTCCATGCATTAGCTGGAGTCACCACCACACAAACTATGCGGGTCAAGGGTTTATTTAGGAAGATCCCTCTCACAATACTCATTGATTATGGTATCACGCATAACTTCATTGACCCTCAAATCACCAAATAGGATGATTGTTTTGTTCATCCTGGTTCCATCTTTAAAGTCATGATTTCCCATGGGGACACCTTACCTTGAAAAGGAAAGTGTCGCAATGTGCGTATCTCTATTGGATATTATAACTTGCAATATAACATGTTTTCCATTCCCTTGGGAGGATGTGATGTGATTATGCGAACTCAATGGTTACACACACTTGGACTCATCTTATTGGATTTTGTTGAATTGTGGAAGCATTTTTCAGTCAATGGGAAAACACGCATTGAAGGGCTTACAATCTGGGTCTGTCAGCATCATCCATTCACATTGCATGGAAAATATCTTTAAGAAGAATTAACAAGGTGTCATTGCTCAGCTCCATTTCATTCAACTCCAAACTTTGGAGGTCTCCACTACTCCCTTGGATCTTCCATTTAGATGCAACCTTCAGATGCCCAATTTTTCCAAGTGCTTCATTATTCAGAGTGATTCTTGTCACAATGGAATTGGTGATGTCCTACTTCAGGATGAATATCCTATGGAATTCACAGGAAAATCCATTTCTGGTAAGGATTTAGCTGCCTCTAAATATGAGAAGGAAATGATGGCTATTTTGCATGCAGTACAGATGTGGCAGGCATACCTCTTAGGGAATCATTTTTGCATCAAGACTGATCACCATAATTTGACATATTTCCTGGAACAATGAGTCTCATCCCCAACACAACAAAAATGGGTTGGAAAACTCATGGGTTATGACTATCATATCACTTACAAGAAGGGTAAGGACAATATTATGGTGGATGCTTTTTCCTGCACAATTTATTATCATGTTTCTCTTTCAATTATTTCTATGCCTATTACAAATTGGTTACACTCCATTCAACAAGGCTATGTCAATGCCTCTTCATTATCTGAAATCATCGAAAAAAATTCCAGTAACCCTTTTGTTGTACCACATTATGCTTGGGATGGTTCTTCTCTAAAAAACAAGGGTCGTTTGGTGCTTCCCTAGAGCATAGATATTAAAAATGTGCTCTTCTATGAACTCCATGCTTCTCCATCAGCAAGGCACTCTAGGTTCCTCAAACCATATGAGAGGGCATGACGTAACTTATTTTAGAAGGGAATGAATTGAGAAATTCAACAGATGGTTTCTAAATGTTCTCCTTGTTAGCGCCACAAGGGTGAAACTACAGTCCTTACTGGATTGCTTGAACCTTTTCCCATCCCTACAAGGATTTGGACACATATTTTGATGTATTTCATTCAAGGGATCCATAAATATGTATGGAAGACCATAATATTGGTTTTGGTTGATAGGATCTCTAAATATAATAATTTTTGTGCTCTCAACCATCCATATACCACCTCATCAATTGCATAGATGTTCATGGACCAGATATTCCCTCTTCATGGAATCCCTTCTTCCATTGTCTCAGACCGCAACACAACTTTCGCAATTCATTTTTGCCTCACTGATACCAAAATGAATATGATTTTATTTTATCACCCACCAACAGATGGTTAGACTAAATTAATCAACAAATATTTGAAAACTTATCTTTGTTGGTTCACCTCTGAACAACAACATCAGTGTGCAAAGTGGCTCCCTCTCGCTGAATGGTGGTACAATACTTCCTACCATACTTCATCTAAAATGATTCCATATGAAGTAGTTTATGGTCATGCACCTCCAATACTCCTTCCATACACCCCCAAAATTTCACCAATTCAAGAAGTTGACATGGTTCTTCGAAACCGACATCATATTTTTCACATTCTGCAGGACAATATTCACTTGGAAAGAAACCACATGAAACAACATGACGATCAACACCGTTCTAAGTGCACTTTTCAAGTCAATGATATGGTTTTTCTTCATCTGCAGCCTTACAATAAATCCTCTTTGAAATTCAAAGGGCATCAAAATCTCACTCCAAAGATCTATGGGCCATATACATTTCTTCGGAAGATTGGGTCCATTGCTTTTAAATTGGAACTTCCTCCTTCTCACATCCACCCAGTATTTCATGTCTCTTGTCTTAATAAATTTATTAGCACCAAAATTAGAGCACAAATTGTTTTACCAGAATTGGATACTGAAGGATCCATCATTTTGGAGCTGAAGGCCATCCTTAATAAGCGCACTAGTCAGCTTCTCTCTCGTTCCATCACAACATTCTTAATTTAGTGGCATGACATGCAACCAGAGGATGATACATGGGAACCACTCCTTGATATTAAACAATATTTTCCACATCTGAAGCTTCGAGGAGGAAGCATTTCTAAGAACGAGGGCATCTTAAGAACTCGCATCAACCCTCGTATTTTTTTCGTTAGTATATTTTGTTGGATGCATATGATTTGTAATTCATCTTATTAGTATGCCGTATTATACCACATTCATGGGGGGTAATGGTTGTTTAGATTAGACTTAGTATATAAGTGATTTTTGAGGCCAATGAAGGTATCGAAGAGTTAATTTATATTGAGCTTGCTCAAAGGAGGTTTCCTCCTCGAAGTGGCCTACTATTAATAAAATCTCTTCTGTGCTCCATTGTTTCTGTTATATTGTGCATTCTCACTGTTTATTGTAGGAGGTTCTCCACATATGCTCCTAATGTAAAATGATTTCCTTACTATGCACTAGTTCACAGATGTAGTGTATGTGGACTTCAATTTGCTTGGTCTACCACTTCTGTACCAGATCACTCGATATATTGAATACACTTTGATTATCACAGAAGAGGTCTACTAAAGGAGAAGTGTGAATGCCAGGATTTGTAAAAACCCCATGTATCCAAACTTCCTAAATAGTTGCATTCACATCCCCCCGATACTGTGCTTCAGCTAAAGAGAGAGCAAGAGTTGCTTGCTTCTTTCTTGACCAGCGGATTTTTCCAGATACCGACATGAACACATATCATGATGTATATTTCTTGTCAGTACTATCACTAGCCCAATATGAATAAGTGAAAACAATCAGATCTAGATGAGCACCAACAAAATAGTGGATCCCAAACTCGCACGTAACTTGCACAAAATGAAAGATGCGCTTTGCTGCTTTCCAATGCAGCTCCTGTGGCTCCTGCATGAATATGGAAACATCACTCACATTATAGGATAAAATATAGCCTTGAATGGGTGAGGTAGAATAAGATACCAATCAACTATTTGTAGAGTGTACTATCAACTAATTGTGTAGAACGACCTTCTTCCAACGTGATGCCATATAAGAAAGGGAAGGATGTTGCTTTACAGTAAATCATGTGTAATATTTTGAGAAAATATCCTATGTATCTAGATTGTGTAATCATGATCCCCATATATTTTTGATTCACTTCAATGCAAATAATATTCCTTAATATCCCTAGGTCAGTCATGGATAATTCCTTTTTCAAAGCAGACCTTATATTCCTCAATCCAACATCTGAGCCACTAGTAATAAGCAAGTTATCCACATATGGAAGAACCAATAGTAAGAAACCTCCCTTCTATTTCATGTAGACAGTGCAATCATACTTGCACCTCTCAAATTTATGTGACATCAGGAAGGCATCCATCTTGGAATAACATGCCCTTGGGGCTTGTTTAAGCCCATACACAGATTTCCTTAGTTTGCAAACGAAGGATGAGTTTTTAGTGTACCCCTAAGGATGTCTCATGTAGATATCATCTTTCAGGTCACCATGGAGGAATGCACTTTTCATATCCATGCGATGTACCTCCCACCTTTTCGAAGATGAAATGGCCAAATCCATCCTTATGGAATCCATTATTGCAATAGGAGAGAATATATTATTGTAGTCCAACTCATGAACTTGTGAATACTCCTTTTCCACTAACCAATCCTTGTACTTGGTAGTGGATCCATCAACTTCTAGTTTGTTCATGTAGATCCATTTACACTAAACTATATTTCTCCCATGAGGCAAGGAGACAAGATCCCACGTCTTGTTGTCTTGTAGCGAATTACACTCATCATCCATGGATGCCTGCCATCTTGGATCATGGAAATACTCTCTGTAGCACTGTGGATCAGACCGCATCATCATGAAGCACCTATCTAGGGGAAGTGGATCTATATGGTAGAGTCCAAGGTTTTCATCTTGATATTGAGATCTTGTTCTTCTTCTCTTAGATGGATCTACAACACTATTCCCAACAACTTCAATGAGTTTTTGGGCCCATATAGGCCTTGGACTGGGAGAAGGTGTTGGATATGGATCTGGATCTACTTCAGATTCATTCTCAATATCAAGATCTTGATCATTTTGATCCTCATATTCATACTCTAAATCTGAAATATTAGTAGAGACATCATCATATGCAAATGGAAATGATTGAGTAATTATACCTTCCTCTTCAGCTGCTCATGGATCATGCAACATATATTCATTGAGTTGGAAACTCCTCTCTATGAAGCCTCTTTTGGTTTCAATATCCACTAGTTTG
The DNA here is from genome assembly GCA_001517045.1 of Pseudotsuga menziesii. NCBI lineage: Eukaryota > Viridiplantae > Streptophyta > Pinopsida > Pinales > Pinaceae > Pseudotsuga > Pseudotsuga menziesii. The sequence goes on from LPNX010627461.1 coordinate 324,886, forward strand.
TAGGATTTTGCATCATCTACATATCCTAGAAGTATGCATTCACTACTTTGAGGTTGGAACAATTTCCTCTTGTGAGTTGGAATTTTGGCCCATGCTTTGGAGCCAAAAATCCTTAGATGTGAGACATTGGGATTATATACCATCAATGCTTTGAATGGAGCGACCCTAACCACTAACTTGTGAGGAACTTAGTTTTGGATGTACGACGCATAGTTCACTGCTTCATCCCACATATATGATGGAAGATTTCTTGCTTGAAGAAGGCATGTAGCCATCTATTTCAAATATCTATTCTTCCTCTCAGCTACACCATTTTTTTGTGGTGAGTATAGGATTGAGTGTTTTATTTGAATACCCGTTGAAGCATACTGGAATTCTATTTTGATGTACTCTGCTCCACTATCTTAGATAAGTGCTTTGATCTTCTTCCCAAGAGTGTTCTTTGCTAAGGTTTTGAAAATTTTAAAGGTTTCAAACACCTCAAACTTTTGTTGTAGGAAGTAGATCCAACAATACCTTGAGTATTCATAAATGAAACTCAAAAAGTATATGGATCCATTCATATATGTTGTAGGAGTTGAACTAGAGACATCGTTGTGAACCAAATCAAGTGTAGAGGAATCTCTTCTTGCCTTCCCAACCTCATACCTTCACTCTGGGTTCTCACCTAACAAGCAACCATTACAAACACCTTTAGAGGACTTGATGAGAGGAAATCCCTCACCCATCTCTTCATTGTGCAACTGCTAGAGATATTTGAAATTTAGATGGCCAAATATTTCATGCCAAATCCTTCTTGTATCATTAGCATGAGTCAAGAGGGAACTTGGATATGAGTTAGGAAGAAAATGAGAAAATTCATATGCCTTGAAGGAATTGTTTGGAGTTCCTTTGACTATCATATTCACAGTTTAAATTTTTGAGATCTCCATTGAGTCGGTATCAAATGTCACTCACTTGGGTGAGCTAGTATGGGTCATTTAATATATAGAAAAAAAATTTGCTTCTAGGGAGGGAACATAGAGGACATTCTTGAACACTCCATGCTCAAATTTGATTGAACCTTTCCCAGCAACTGGTATTTAAGAGTCATCTCCCATGTGAATGCTTAGTCCACCTGCAAGATCCAAAGAAGAGAATGATTCTTTGGAGGAAATTATGTGGTTGGAGGCTCCAGTATCAATGAGAAAATATTGTGTATGAGAGAATACTACCTTCAGTGCATGGTATCTTTCATGATATTTAGTCTTATTTCCAGGATCAGGTTTCCTTGCACCTTCAAAAAGGAAAATATTGTTCTGTTCAAGGAGTCCAAAAATTTGATATATGGTTTTCTTCCCACATAGGTTCTTTGGATGATTCCCTCTCTTACAGTATTAGAAATTAACCTTGTCAAAAATTTTGCACTGGTCCTTCTTGGAACTTAAGACTCCTTCTTAAGGAATCTTCTTCTGCTTAGGCTTGAAATCGATGTTCTTATTTTCCTTTCCTATATGTTTCCCCTTTTCTTGCACATTATTAGTCTCCCCATCTAAGAGAGCCTTATTTTTGGAGGATTTGAGAGATCCCATTTGTATCACCTTATTTTGTTCCTGAATAATAGATTCTGTGAAGGAAACAAGGGATGTCGTTTTCCAATTAGAACTTGTTAGTCTCCTAGGGTGAAAGATAGATACGAATAATGAGAATTTTGGGCCAATTTTTCTTATAATTTAGAGCACCAATTGCTCATCCTTCTTGTCAATCCCATATTGCTTACACTGCATGACCAATGATTTGAACTTGGTGAAGAATTGTTGAATGGGTTCGAAGTTGCTGGGTTGGAGAGCCACCAACTCATTCTCCAGAATATGACCTCTCAGCTTACCCTTCTTTCCAAATAATGATTCAAGCTTCTGCCACACTTATTTTGTATTTTTCAATCCATCTAGATGGAAGAGTAACTCCCTATAGATATTAATGCACATGAAACCAAATGACTCATCTAGTTTGTTCAGATACTTCAAATTCTCAAGAGGTTGTTGGGGTTCGAACAACTTTCCCATGGTAACCCTGTGTAAAAATTTGTTGTGCAACACAATATGCATATCATCCCTCCAATCAAGATAGTTGAATGGTGTGGGGATCTTGGGTTTCAAGGCTGCTGAATTATCCATCTTGCATCTTCAGGGAGAAACCAAATTCTTCTAAATTCTTCAATTTACCTACAAAAACACTTCAATTCGAAGGGAAACCAATTCAATCATTCTATACTTCGACATGTGCACATTATCTGGGTGCATCACACCTGGATAGAATTCTTTGGACAAAATCCAAAGGGAGCAAGGAAAAATTACCAGGAATTATGTGGAGCTCGACTGCTTCTAGTGCATTAGTGGAAGTTTCCAAGGATTGATTTTGGCCTGATTACCTACTTCGATACCATGTTTAATATAGAAAATATTATGATATTGAAGATTCTGGTTCAACCTAACTGTGAAAGAAGTATAGAGAAGAAAAAATAAATTCAGTACAATGATCAAACAATCATGTGAAATTAAACAGTCAAGAAAATAAATTTGGTCAGGATAACATTACTCTCATTATCATTAATCTGTCTGTAATACAATAATGATACAATATGGAGAATTCAAATCCACTAGGTATGATTTGAGTTCACTAACTTGGACTCACTCCACTGCTAACTCATTGTGGGAAAATCACCACTAGGATCTCACTAATTCAACTTAAGACAACTAAATCAGTTCACATCCAGTTAACTGAACAAGGTAGGAAAAGGAACTTAACCTCCTTAAATTAGGAAAATGGGGTGCTAGTATAATTGGAGATGAACTCACTAATTCCCATTGGAGGATAACTCAACACAGACTAGGGTGAAATGATGGTTGTACTCCCATGAATCAATTTGGGTTCCTAAATTATAGGGATTTTCCTCTAGAGCTCCTAAACTCATGCAAACTGGTGCATCAAGTGGTAGGTGGGTTCCATATGAGTTTCCCATGGCACTAGTGAGGTGGAAAAATACTCCTAAGCTAGGAAATAACATTTATACTATGGTGGTAAAGGGAGCATTATAATTAATCCTAAAACTCTTGTTCATCATTTCCCTCCACTTATATTTATAATTCCCAACCTCATCTTATACACACGCACATGAATTGTCACTATGGAAATTCTAACTCAGTCATATAATCTCAAATTCATCACCTCATGACAAACCCATGGCCTCTGAATGACTGACTTGATGTCTCGTGGCATCTATATATGAATGTGTATTCTCCTTTCTTATCCTCCTTTCATTTCCATTATCCAACTTACTAAGCATTATCCCCTATCGTTCTCATATGTGATCATTTAAATTGTCCCATCTGCCCTAAGGGTTTTTTTGTTGCTGTTTTATGAGATAATATCCCACAACAAGATTGGTTTCAACTACCTTGATACAGAGCATCTCATCGATTGCTTTGAAATACTACTCAATATGAGTGAGCTTTGTGAATTTGGCATCATGGTGGAAGATTCAAATCCCACTCTAAGTGAACCTTGCAAGGAAACAGAATGTTCCTTTGGAAAATGTGGCATATGATGCTCCTACCACAACTCATTCTCTCATGCCATTTGCTGCCACAACTACATCCAATGGGCACACCAATGAGTGATTATTAGGAATCTTGGATGAACTTTATAAATATTGGGATTTATCTTTTGATTCTCTTTCATATCAAACCACAACAAAGTGGGATGTAGCGCTTTTTAAAGATTCCCTTTTGTTGGGAACTACAACATTATCTTGGTCCTCTAATTTTTAAAGATACCCTTTTGTTGGGAACTACAACATTATCTTGGTCCTCTAATTTTTTTCTCCTTGTTAATTGTAAAAGATTATAGAACTTCTGATATTTTTTAAAATAGATGATAATAGGAATATGGTAGTGATGAATTAATCCTCTTAATTGTACTCACTTATATCAATGAAATAAAATTTCTAGGAATTTTGGAACAAGGACCGAGGCAATGATGCCACTAGGTTTTTGAATCAAAAGCATTTTTATATGATGTTTAATGTTCATTCAAAGATGTAGACAAGTATTTATATAGGTTCGTAAGTGACTTGGATTTGAACTTTACCAAGCCTGTATGATTTTCAATATTTTTATTGAATGCATTTTAATGGATAGTCAACAATGCTTTTTCGTTGATACGTGTTTCATGATGCTATTTTTCATTGCAGGAATTGGGTTATGACTGAGGCACCCTAGATAACCTTAATTTTAGTTTTTTTTATTGTGGAAAATTTGTGTGTCCCTATTAAATTCAACACTAAGTTTTTTTCGCATATGATATTTTTCTCCATTTACCTTAGATTTTGGTCGTAACTTAAGTCAATTTTTTCATCCATATTTTCAAGTCACCTAGGGTTACTGACTAGTATTCATTTCCTTCTATTTTCAGGTTCACTCCAATGAGAAAGTAAGTTTATGAGCACTAGCCCTTTCTTTCACTACACTAATCCATGGAAATAAATATTTCTTAAATTCAAATGGAAAATTAATGCATAAATATAGTAAAATATATTAAAGAAAAACTAATTTTACTCCCACATAATTCACTAATATTTTCTATGCATTTAAATAAATGAAAGGGAAGATGGGAAATTGGTGGAAGGGTCACAAAACATAATATTATTAAGTTAAACATACAACTTTTGTATCACATGTTATATTCATATTTAAACAATTCGAATAAGAATTAAATTGAAAATTGAATCATGCATTCATAATAAGATATAAGTGGTTGAAATCATATGTCCATGCTACTAATTTTGTAGGTTGAGAAATGAAGTGGCTGAATATGTCAAGATCAGCATTGGTCAATTATTTAATAACTTATTCTATTACTTCCATTTCAAATTTAATACAATATATCTTTGTCCCGATTGATGTGCCACCTTTAACTCATCGAGGGTTGGCATGTCGAATATATTCATCACTTTATCCATGGAGCTCCGAAATTCGGTGCATATCTGGTCCACCTTGAGAATAACTTCGTTTTATTTTTTTGTGTGGAATATTGGGCACTTTTCTAGGCTATTATTTTTTTGAATCTCCTTCCTCTCAATTGTGGGAAGATTCATAGGAACTTCCTCATATTGCTGATTCCATCTATAAATGTTCTATGCATATTGCTGAATCACTTTTTATTCGTATTCGAACAATTCAGCTTGGAATGGGATACTTCTCAAGCTCACATAGTATTGCTACAAATACTTAAGATGGAAAATAAAATATTTTGAGACACCATAAGCTTCAAATTAATCTTAATGGCCTGTTGTTTTACTTGTTCCAAATCCAACACAGTTTCCTTTTTGAAAATCTCAATTATAAACTCAATGTAGTCTCTATCCATCTCCAATTCCCTCATGCGCTCCCCATTTTTTTCTTTTAACATATTCATATCATTCTCATGTGCTTCTATCAGCTAATCCTCTTCCATGAACGATTCATGATGAACTTCATCGAAACAATGCTTCATCTCTACATACAATTTCTTATACTACTCTTCTTCCTTACATTGTTCAACCTAATTGATTAGGACTTTGGTTGAAAAGAAAATAACATTTTCCAATACTCCAATCAACGAGGGAGAATCATATACAATTTCAACTAGTTCCTTTCCTTCCATGTCAAACACTATGATGCTATTCATATTTCGTTTGGTCTTTTGTCTCTTGGATGGAATTTTTGTTATACTCTTCCTTCCCGAATCAACAAAATAATTGTTAGAATAATCAACCCATAGTTATCTACCTTAGACATTAATTAATCCATTTTTGTCTTATTTGCCTAGTTTCCATATTCCACCTTATGCAAGTTGTCCTCCACATGTCCAAAGTGGTCAAAATTGCTAAAATTGAGTCATTGAGAAATTGGGAAACCACTTGGAATCAATTCTACTTTATTCCTGGCCTTCCTAGCACATTTCTTCTTTTTCTGCTTTATTGTCTGCTTTTGCTGAGTTTGAAGGCAATTGGGAAAGTTTGACTAGGTGAAGTTAACTTGTTTTTTGTCCTCATCATCCTCCACTCTTTTCTCCTAAGAAAAGCATATATGAGTTGTACTTCCATAATATATTAGCTTGCCTAATTGATTTTGCCAATTCGTGAGATCCTAGACAGATTTGGAAACTGCTTTATGCACCTATGGGGGATTTGGTTAGATTTAGTAAGCATGCTTTTGACCAAATTCGAATGGAATCCCAATGCATTTGAATATCTCATTTAATTATTTATTGTGGAAGCCTATGACTTCACAGGGTTGGCTATTGTACACTTATTCAATACAGATTAGTGTTCTACTCCATATTCAGTCTCCTTTGTGTGTAAATTGCATGTGTAAATGGCAATTTGTGAGTGTAATTGTTATAACACCTAAGTTCAATTTCCACATGGTATCAGAGCCTTTGTAGATCGATTTCTATCCTTCCAATTTGTTATTGCATGTTGGACATCATTGACTGGGAGCATTCTGCTGACTGAAGGGACAATTTCTGAGCTATGGATCAATCTCAGAAGATCATCTTGACTCCATTTAACTTCTTTGAATGGAAAGCAGAGATGGAGATACTATTGAGAGTGAAATGCCTCTACAGAGTGACTATGGAAATATAAGTAGAGCCTAACGCAGCTGCAGAGAAAATTAAATGGCACAATAGGAGAGATGAGGCCTATGGTCTCCTGTGTCTGAGCATATCCAGAGACCCCCTTTTCCATCTTGAAGGATTAACATCACCAAATGAAGTATGGGAGAAGCTTGTTGAGCTTGTTGGTAATACAGATGAGATGAGGGGACATCAAATCAAAAATGAATTGATCTCCTTGAGTCCCAACGGCTTCGAATCCTTGCAACTCTACTTTTCCAAGTTCAAAGCCCTTGTTTTGCAGCTAAAACAATGTGGACTTGAAAAGAAGGAGGAGAAACTGGTTTTGGCCATACTCTCAAATCTTGGCCCTGACTATTCAGTGTTTGTCTCAACCTTCCATTCCACAAAGTTGACAGATCAAGCCTGGAAAATGCCTAGCCTTGCAGATTTCATGGAATCTCTCACACAAGAACAAGATAAATTGGTGACGATGGGAACCATCAAACCTTCCAAAGACCAAGCTCTGGTTGCTGGAGATTTGAGGGTGGATTCAAAAGGCAATAAGAAAGATAAGAAGCCACCTGAGAAAAAGAGAGACAAGAACAAGTCTCCAGAGGAGCCCCAAGGCTCCAAGAAGAACTTCCAGAAGAAGAAGAACAAAGGAGAAATGAGCAAGTGCGCATACAATAGTAAGGGAAATCATCCTGAGAGCTCCTGCATGAAGAAGCAAATTGACATGCTGACCCAACTCCTAGAGAAGAATGGTATCTCCCTTCCTGATAGCTCAAAGAAGAGGGAAGGAGGATCAAATTCAAAAGACAGAGAGAGAGTTCATGCATTGGTTGTTGGCACATCAAGCTCACCTAGTTTCATCATTGATTCTAGAGCTTCAAGACATATGGTTTCGACCAAGGAGGCATTCACCTCACTTGACATGTTGAAAGGTCCACCAATAGTACTGGGATATGACTCTCTCACTGAAATTTTGGGAAAAGGGAGGATTGATCTTGACCATGGTAAGTTCAGCAATGTATTGTATGTTCCCGGTCTTTCCTCTAATCTCTTATCAGTGTATCAGATGACCCACATAGGGTATCCAAAGAAGGTCATATTCTCCCCTAATGAAGTTGAGATCACAGAGATCTCAAGTGGTAAAGTCATTGCAAAAGGAGTTGCAAATCACACTTCGAAGGTATACATTTTCTCACACTTCCTACCCTAATCAAACCCCTCTGCTCTTCTGATTCATGCTAATGAGGCAAGCAAGATTTGGCATGAAATATTTGGCCATATTAACTATAAGTATCTTTCTGATCTTAGTGAAAAATAAATGGTCATAGGGTTACCAAAGGTTAAGTTTTCCAAAGGAGTCTGTCAAGGTTGCATCTTAGGAAAACACCCAGAGCATAAATTTGAGAAAGCTAGTCATGAGAGAACATCTGCACCTCTTGAGTTGATCCACAATGATGTTGCTGGCCCATTTCATCATATGTCAATGAGTCAGGACAAATATGCATTGACATTCATAGATGAATTTTCCAAGTACTGTTGGGTTTACTTCTTGAAACACAATTCTGAAGTTTTTGGCCTCTTCAAAGTCTTTAAGGATTTCGTTGAAAACCAGTCTGGGAGGAAACTCAAGGTCCTCAGATCTGAAAATGGTGGTGAGTATGTTAATTCCAAGTTCATTCAATTTTGTGCATATGAAGGTATTCAGATGCAGCATTCTATCCCTTACACACCACAGCAAAATGGTGTTGCTGAGAGGAAGAACAGATCACTGAAAGAGATGGCAACTTGCATGATGGAGGCTAAGACTTTGCCACCAAAGTTTTGGGCCGAAGCTATAAAATGTGCAGCCTATATCCAGAATAGGGTGCCTCATAAACAGCTTGATGGTATGACTTCTTTCAAAGCATGGAGTGGGAACAAGCCAGATGTGACCCATTTATGGATTTTTGGCTCAAGGGCTTGGGATATAATTCCAACAGAAAAGAGGAAGGATTTACAGCCCCAAATCCAAGAGTGTCTATTTGTTGGGTACCCTGAAGATTCAAAAGGGTACAAGCTGATCAATTTGAGCAAAAACAAAGCCGTCATTGAAAGGAGTGTTCAGTTCCAAGAAGAGCCCTTAGCAACAGTGGAAGTTGGAGAATCCTCTTCACCACCAGAACCATTGAATATAAGTGAAGAGACAGTTGAATTTGATAATTTTGATATGTCTAATAATGATGATTTAATTGCAGATCCTAACAGTCCTACAATACCAAAATGGGCAGCAAAGACCATTCATGCAGCTTGAGAACTAGCTGGAAATCCTAATGATCCTAGGAGGACTAGATCTCAGTTTGAGAGTGCTCTGTGTATGAAATACCCTTTGTTTGCAGAGAAATGATATAATATGGTTGAATTAGACCCACATACATATGAAGATGCAGCACATGATCCAAGATGGCAAACAGCCATGAAACAAGAGTTCAGCTCACTCCAGAAGAACAACACTTGGGAGCTGGTTGATCTTCCCACAGGGAGGAAGCTAGTTCAATGTAATTGGGTTTACACAACCAAGTTTTCTAATCACAGGTACATGGAATAGACTACAATGATACCTTTGCACCAGTGGCAAAGATGGACTCCATCAGGCTAGCCTTAGCCATTGCAGCTTCGAAGCAGTGGGAGGTACATCACATGGATGTGAAGTGTTCTTTCCTGATTGGAGATCTTATTGAAGATATTTACATGCATCAGCCTCAAGGATTTTCTACTAATCCATCTCTTGTGTGCAGGCTAAAGAAATCATTGTATGGGCTTAAGCAAGCCCCCAGGGCTTGGTATGCCAAGATTGCTGGCTTTCTGCTATCATTGAATTTTGTTCGATGCAAGTCAGATCCTAATGTTTATTTGAAGCTGATTCATGGTTCTTTGATGATTATTTTCTTTTATGTTGATGACCTTCGCATTACAAGAAGCTCAAAGGATGAAATTGCCTCCTTGAAGGATGCAATGAACCATGCATTCTCTATGACTGATTTGGGGTTATTGAGCCAATTCTTGGGGCTTGAGATTGATCAAACCAAACATGGAATAAAATTACATCAGTCCAAGTATGCTTTGTATTTTTTGAACAAGTTCAACATGAAGGATTGCAAGCCAAGCAAGACTCCCTTCCTTTCAAGAGTTAAGCTTGAAGAAGCAAATTCTTCACCTATGGTAAATAATACACTGTATAGGAAACTGATTGGGTGTTTGCTATACCTTACACATAATCGACCTGATATTTATTATGCAGTAAGTGTGGCTTCAAGGTACATGGATCAGCCTCATGAGATCCATTGGAGAGCAGCCAAAAGGATCCTTAAATTTGTTCAGGGAACAAGGACTCATGGAATCTTCTACAAAGCTAAATCTGATCTTGATTTGATTGGGTTTACTGACAGTGATTAGGCAGGTGACAACACAGATTGAAACTAAACATCAAGATATGTGTTCATGCTTGCAGAAGGACCAATCAGTTGGTCAAGCAAGAAACAGAGTGCCATTGCACTCTCATCTACAGAAGCAGAGTACAGAGGAGTTGTAAATGTAGCAACTCAATGTTTATGGTTGCAGGGGTTACTTGGTGAGTGTGGATTCGAATCAGAATAATCAACTACTATATATTGTGATAATTAGATTACCATTCAAATCTGCAATGATCCAGTTCAAAGACAGAGAACCAAACACATTGAGATCCATATGCACTACATCAGACAACTTGTGCATGATGGCACCATTCACCTACTCTTCTGTGCATCTTCAAAACAAGTAGCAGATATCTTCACCAAAGTTTTTTTGTGAGAAGAAATTCAGCAATCTCAAATCATTGCTGGGGATTTTTGATCATGCTGTGAAGCATGAGTGATGACAAGATTTTCAAATTTTGTTTTACTGTCCATGTTTAAGGGAGGATTTTTCCCGCTGGGTTTTTGCCTCTTTCCTTGGTTAAATGGACATGCAGTATGTAAAGGGTGACTAAGCCTTGTTGCTAGGCCCTATTATTTTCTGATATTTTACTCATAATTCAGGCTTAAGGGGGGGTGTTAGAATAATCAACCCATAGTTAGCTACCTTAGACATTAATTAATCCATTTTTGTCTTATTTGCCTAGTTTCCATATTCCACCTTATGCAAGTTGTCCTCCAGATGTCCAAAGTGGTCAAACTTGCTAAAATTAAGTCATGGAGCACTTGGGAAACCACTTGCAATCAATTCTGCTTTATTCTTGGCCTTCCTAGTGCATGTCTACTTTTTTTTCTTTATTACCTGCTTTTGCTAAGTTTTAAGGCAATTGGGAAAGTTTGACTAGGTGAAGTTAACTTGTTTTTTGTCCTCATCATCCTCCACTCTTTTCTCCTAAGAAAATCATGTATGAGTTGTCCTTCCATCATCTGTTAGCTTGCCTAATTTATTTTGCCAATTTGTGAGCTCCTAGACATATTTGGAAACTGCTTTATGCACCTATGTGGGATTTGCTTAGATTTAGTAAGCTTGCTTTTGACCAAATTCGAATGGCATCCCAATGCATTCGAATCTCTCATGTAATTATTTATTGTGGCAGCCTATGACTTCACAGGGTTGGATATTGTACACTTATTCAATACAGATTAGTGTTCTGCTTCATATTCAGTCTCCTTTGTGTGTAATTTGCATGTGTAATTGGCAATTTTTGTGAGTGTAATTGTTCTAACACCTGGGTTCAATTTCCACAATAATATCCCAAGTACATGACTATGGTATCTAGCTCCATGGGTGAATGGTACCCTCCATATATCATAGCTATTTGTGTCCCTGGAGTGATTGGGGATGTTTGCAAAGAGACTTTCTTGTCCTTTTCTTGTTATTCAATGTTTTACAACTTTTTTTCATGTCTTTTATTTCCTCTTCGACCTTGTGGTTTTCCTCCTCTTTTAGTTGTTGCTCCTTCAGCACTATAAGCCTCAACACTTCATTTCCAACCTCTTGTTTCAATTTCTTCTCTTCCTCCATGTCTTAGATTATCTCCTCTTATTTTATTTTTCTCTCTTATTCTTTTGTTTCTCTACCAAATTATTCTTACGAGGCTTGGCATATCTCTTCTTCTTTTCTTTTCCATTCTTGTTATTATGCGGCTCTGTTGTGTTCTTCCATTGCTTCTTTTTCATATTTAGCTTATTGTCACACTACTTCAGTGTCAACATCTTTCTTTCTTTCTATCCTTTTATTTTCATCTTCTTCTATGTCCCTACTACATTCTTCATCTGCAAAGCTACAACATTCTTCTTGTACGGACCTGCAACATCCTTCTTTTATGGCCTTGCAACATTCTTCCTTTGTGGAATTCTTTTTCTCCTTTCCTAATTATAAAGAATCATGTTGAGTTTTTTTCTTGGATTAATTTTTCAAATTCTCTCTTTGATATAATATTTGTGTTTAGATCCATCATAGATTTTTTGGTTCATTCCAAAAAAACTACCATTTTTCTCTATTTCTTGTAGCTTGGTCCTTCTTCATTTGTGGTTCCAACTCAGTTTTGAAGGAATTTATTCTCTCAATAATGACAAGATCAATATTTTTTTGAAAACTTCATCGAAGGAAGTATTCCTTTGTAATAGATTTTATTCAGGGTCTTCCTCATGTATGTTGTTAACATATGATGATAATGATCTGAAATGTCCTTCAATCACCTTCCTAGGGTCATTCCTTTTCTACTTTACAAATCTAAGTTTCATATATTCTAATACATTTGCTTCCTTACAAGCATGTTGAGAATTAGATAAGGTGAAGGAGATGACACAAATGGGGAAACTAGGCCAAGATTTTTTACTCACATGCTTCAATGGGCCCTAATGCCTTTAACAATAGTTTGGTAAGAAATTTCACGATCAAGAAATTGGTCAGGAACATAGATATGTATAAAATGGGGGATGCAGTCATGCCGAGGAATCAAATTTAGGTAAAGAAATAGAATCTATATAAGTCATCAATTTCTGAAATGGACTCCATGGAATCCATTAGTTATCCTTGGTATAGGTTTTCTAAAAATAAAAAATTACAGCAAGTGAAAAAATGGGTGCAAATATTGTAGAAATGGGGTTTATAATAGGTCATCCATAGCTCTTTGTAGTAAACGTGAATGGGAAAAAAAATATCCCATCAAGTTCCAATTCATGAATGGAAGTGAATAACTAGAACAAATAACATGAAATAGAAAATCAATCATATGAAAATTCCCACTTCTAGTTACATGGTATTCATATTTTATGGTTGTTAAGAGGCCGTTGAATAGGATGTTCACCCAGTTAAACAATTCTTTATTTTTTGTTACATGATGCAATATGGGTCCCCAATCTAATGGGAAAATGTGTATAACATTGAAGGGCATTCCAACAACATATCTAAATACCATGAGTGGTATATATGGCCTCTGGAAATATTGTATTGTATTCTTCTTATTTGTCTTCTCTATGAAGGAATGGTCCTCAATGCACCACTCCTTGATGAGTTTGATAGGATTTGGGTGCTTACTGGAAAACTTTCCCATGAAAACATGGTCCATGAATACCTCATAGTCCTTTAGCTTATACATTTTCTTGAATGAGTCATGAATAATCAAGGATATAACCTCTCCTTTTGTACCCACAATCACTCCATTTTGTCCATTAGCATTGTCAAATAACCACCTAGATGCATCAATCAAACTGTATGGAATGAAATTTAGGATTGCTTTAATGGAATACATACATCTCTTCTGAATGTTCCAATACAAATCCTTGTCATTCTCGTCTCGAGGAAAATCTACCTTGGAGAATATATGATAGATTTCTTCTGAGTTTGAATCACCTTCAAATAATGTCATTGCATTGGTGTCTCATATTAATGCCAATCCTTTTGTTGATTCTGATAGATGGATTTCCTCTACATCCTTACGGGGAGTACTTCTACATGAGCGTTCCTTCGGCATCTCATTAAAAAATTTAAAAAAATTGAGGTTCTTCAAACACTAAGCGATCGATAGTGAGCATAGGGACAAAAATATCAAATAGATTAATATTTTTTCTGAATTCCAAATTTAACCACTAAAAGAGATGAATATGCACCTCATAGGGAGGTATTTAATAAGCTAGTGGGGTGCATATACATCACTGGATGTGATGCACCATACCATCCAATGGTGTATATGCACATTAGTGGCGCACTAAATTCCACCCTACAGGGTGAGAGTTTCTATAAGTAAATGAGCAGTACTTATTCTTGATGAATATCGTTTCAAGAAATTCAAAGGATTAGCGATTGAATTTTTTGAAGGACATAATTGGGATAGTAAGTGGTGATTGTATTTGTTACCACACGCAATATCATGAAAATATATTAAATGTGTGACCATGGGTAATATTTGGAATGGATGTACATTAAATTGTTTTGTATAGATTCCTTAATTGTATTGTCCTGTACTTGAAATCCATTCTTGTCAGTTGATGACAGGTGTTTCAAGGGTATGTAGAGTTTAAAGGGATATTTTAAAATTCTAGTTTTACCCTTCCAACTAAGAAGGGAATAATTTATAGCAACATTTCAAAGTAAGGGAAACTTTTTAAATTACTTGTCAATACAAATTTAAATTTTGTATAATTTACAAAATTTAGTATGTTTCTAATCAAATCATCCCAACTTCCTAAAAGCATCCCTACTCCCTAATTAAGAGAAACTTCCTTCACTCAAAACATTATGGCAATGATTTGAAATACAATTGTCTAGTGTTCCAAATCTCTAAGGGCCACAATAATATTTCCTTATCTAAAACCCAATGACCTCATGTAGAACATCATCATTTTTCTAGAAAAGGCTTTGTGGTGAGTATCAACAATATTTGTCTTTTTCATTTTTTCAACTAAAGTACATTTATTTATATCACCTTTCATATTTGAAGTAATATAAGAATATATGCGCTTCATATTGAAATTATGACCCACACTTCAAATTTGATCAATGATACCCAATTCCTAACACATAAATAGCTTGTAGTATTCAATTGATTAACATCCAAAAATATATTATATGTTTTAAATTTAATTTGCATAGGAAAATATTTGCACCCTTCTTTCACATGAGCTAGAAGGCTCTTGACCAATAGTGATGATTAATACATAAATGATTTGAAATACACTTGTCTAGTGTTCCAAATTTCTAAGGGCCACAATAATACTTCCTTATCTAAAACCCAATGACCTTATGTAGACCATCATCATTTTTCTAGAAAAGCTTTGTAGTCAGTATCAACAATATTTGTTTTTTGCAGTTTTTGGAAGTGTTTAGTTACTTTATACTTTTCAACTAAAGTATATTTATTTATATCACCTTTCATATTTGAAGGTATAGAAGAATATATGCCCTTCATATTGAAATTATGATCCACTCTTCAACTTTGATCACTTATACCCAATTCCTAACACACAAATAGCTTGTAATGTTCATTTGGTTAACATCCAAAAAAATATTATATATTTTAAATTTAATTTGCATAGGAAAATATTAGTACCCTTCTTTGACGTGAGATAGACGGCTCTTGACCAATAGTGATGAATTCAATTTCAATCCTTGTTGGGATGGGTTCAAATTTTGACTCAATTAATTTTGTTTCTAAAAATATGCATTAATACAAAATATTTTTAATGTTTAAATATGTAATTTAAATATTGAATTGCTTGAATTGTAGATTGTCAATAATGACATCTCTAGCATTCATGCATGGAAAATATGCAGACTCATTTTTGAGAAATTGAAAGGTTGCAAAAGGTAAAGTCTACCCAAGTAGGAAGGTCCTACATTGTGACAAAGTCAGATACGACTTCTTTGATTTCAAGTTTGAAAATTTTCTAAAGTAAGAGGTTTCTTTATCTTATCCTAACAAAGAACTAAATACATTGGAAGACACTCATTGTAGAATGTATTTTATTTCTTCGTTGCATGTGCAAATGTTTAAGCATGGTGAATAATTGGTAGGTCATATAGATCATGGTTCGATGGGTGTTTCAATAAATAATGATTCAAAGAATGATAATGATGGAAATCATAACAATTCTTCAGATGTTGAAACAACCTAAGGAAAAGTTTATGCACCATCTTGTTAATATAATGGGGAGAAAGATGATTCTGTGACTGTTGGTGCCAAAGAAAGGAATGAATTCATTATACACCATGTCATACTTGGGAATATATGTTCAAATAAAGTGAAATGCATAGCATTAGGTTTTATATCAAATGCGATTGAGGATGGAAGTATTCAAGGAGAGATGTTGGGATTATGTAATTTTGGTGTGATGGTGGAAATATTTCTGTCATGTTTCAATAAGTTTTCCCTCTTCCCACATTAACGATCACAACTTGGAGTTTAAAGGAATACCAATGAAACAAACTCATCTATTCTCATATGAGAATAAGTATGTTTCCTATGGGAATATTATAGATGTGCTTGAAGGAGAATTATGTAATATTCCCAAATCAAATTTGGGAATATTAAATTAAACATAGAAATTTAAATCAGAATTTTTTCAAAGAGACGGATCTAGTGTCGAGGCATCTATTACTAGCCACCGTTAAACCCACCCAGAAAATCACAAATGAATTTTCTTAGATCTGATTAGAGTGACGAAAAGTGTGTAGAACATAAACAACAGGGATGAGCTATATTAAAAATCCTTTGCACAATTTACTGGGACAATTTATGTTTTGAAATCAACTAATACTGAAGTATACTCCAAGGCTACTTGGGTACATCAACATATCTAAACTAGATCATTTCCATAAGCTTCTAGATAAATTATAAGGTGGAAGGCTTGTATCTACCCTCTAATCTACTAATACACCCAATATACAGAGATTTTGGGGTATCTAGACTAAGTTTGGGTGACTTGGGAGAAGCTACTGCTATGGTAGTAGCTTAATTAGTTAAAGTTCAAGTTGAATCAAACTAACTCAATGGGCCAAAAATTTCAAGTTTAAGGCTTGGAAGGTGTCCGAGGGAGTCTTATGGACCTGCTACACTTTACATAATAAAAAATAGTTTCACTTAACTCCTCCTCTGATAATTTCAGTGAAACTAACTAGATTTCTATGTAATAAGAGCAAAACTTAAAACATTGAAGTACAAATTAATCATGTTAAGCAAGTGTTATGAATATATGTTGGTGTATCAAAATTAATTTTTTATTTTGTAAGTATCTATATTTTTGTACTCATGTGATTTTATAATTAAAAATATCCTTTATATTAAATCTATGATTAATTAATGTGACAGGGCATAAAAGTTGCAGAAAACAAGTATGGAATGGATCCAAGAAAATAATTGTTGATGGAAGGCATGAGACATGCTTTTGAAAGAATTTGTATCATTCATGACTCACTTATTACTATGCAGGTACATCACTTTTCAATTTACATTCATGTATACTATATATTTTATTTTTCATTATTCTCAGCAATGTAGATACATTTAGTACACTTTATTTTTATGTTTGCAGATGGAAGTTGAACTAGAAGAGGACACAAATCAATCCAATAAATAAAACATTCAGCAAAATAACCTAAGTGATGCAAGTGGATCGAGCACCAATAACATTTCCAACGAAGAATGATGATCCATATTTAATTTTGATGTTAATGCAAACTGTTGCAACTTGCTATATATTTTGAAATAATTATATGTGAAAATAAGAAATTTTGTATAATAATGTACTGGACATATCGTTCAAATTGAAAAACAACGAGTTACAAATTTAAGTGTAAGAATTACATGCATGTTGACATTTTGATTATTGTTATCTCTATGCTGTGCTATTTTGAATGACAAAGGTAGTGTTAATGCTGTATAATAAAATAAAATTTTTATTCAATTGTATTCTTCAATGTTATTGGGCGCTCGCACGAAGTTGGTTCCACTTTTTGGTGCCACTTAGGAAATCAGAAACGCACTTCCGAAGTGTAAATCAAGAACGCATATGCGTTATTNTGTCAAATGTTACATGTGAAATGGTACATTGTTAACTAAATGTATGGATGATTAAATATTACAATTGATGTTTGCATCTATGATATTTCATTTTCAACTAAATAATGTAATTAAAACACGCACACACACACACACACACACACACACACACACACACATGCATACAGATATAGATATCACTAAAATGTCAGTAGTCATTATTAAAATAGTCATATGTAGTGCTTTGGTTAATTAAATTTGATTTTCTGCCTCTACCCAAACACTATTAAAACTCACAAACATAATCACTGAAATTGATATATTTGACTGCAATGTTAGTAACCACTATTTGAAGAATCATATTTAGTGAAATTGGTAATAGGAGATGCACCAATTCATCTACCATAATTAGGAGCACTAGTGCACATACCATTATTAGGAACATTGGGGTGTCCACCATAATCAATAGAACTAGTATGGTTATTTAATTAAATGCACAATTGAATTTTAAAATGAATATTTTTACTTTCCAGATGGTGTCATCGATGCGTTTGATATTTTTAAAAACACCAATGCATATAATTGGTTAGTATGCACCGATGCATATCATTGGTTAATACACAATGATGCAATCATATCAAATGACTACATGGAAAGAGCCACCAAATAAATTTCTATGGCGCACACGATGTGACTAATCACATCGATGCATTTTTTGTGTTAAAAAGAATTGGTGCATATAACCGATACACGAGCATCGGTATGTCGTTGAAATTTTGAAAATTCCGGTGCTCTTTACCTTTGACTACATCAGTGTGGATACATTATAGTGTACAATACCAATACATTTTGTTAGAAAATGCAATGGTGCACTTCGTTTCAAAAAATCACATGATAAAAAAAATCCACTAAATTATCTGATTGTCGAGGTTTTCCTACTATAACATTTATTCGTTACGACCTTTCCTTAAAACATCCACTACCATTGATCGATGTTGTAGCAGAGGTTTTTTTTTTTCCAATCTTGTAACACTAAAAGAATCCACTATGACCTTGGCTACAGGAGATTCTCCTTGGAGTGGCATAGTTTTGGAAGGTCTTCAATAGAAACACGAAGGACTGACAACAATCTACTACGAAAACAACCCAACGATCACCCTATCCAAGAACCATTTATTTCACTAAAAGAGAAAGAACATTGATACCATATATCACTTGATAAGAAAAATTGTGAATAATGGTGAATTTTATGTTGAGAAATATTAATCGATTGATCAATTGGCTCATATTCTGAAAGCCATTAAAAATATATATTTTTGGAACTCGTGGAGATAATTTAGGCATTGTAAAAGTTGCATTAATTAGTAGTCGTAATTAAGAGGGAGTGTTAGATATAGTAATTAACTCCTTCTTTAGATGTAGTTCTATAATTAAAAGGAAATTTCAGTATTGTTCAATTATGTTAGTAAAACATGCAAAAGCATAAGGAATAAAGTATGCAAAAGCATGAGATTTAGCTACGTTTCATTTTTATCTTTTAAATACTCCTTCTGAGTTTCATTGTAATTGCATTATGTTGATATTCTGTTTATCAACAAATATTGAATAGATATAGCTCATTTTGCATAATCTTTGTGTCAAATTCTTCCTCCAATGTTGAATTGTTGGAGGAAGAATTTAACAAAAAGATTATGTAAAATGAGCTACATATATTCAATATTTTTTTATAAACAGAATATGAACATGATGCAAGAGCCTTGTATTTCACCAGAAGAGAAAACACATTGATACTAGATATCACTTCATAACAGAACTTGTGAACAATGTTGAAGTTCATGTTGATCATTGTAAATTGTTTGATCAATTAGCTGACATATTCATTAAGCCATTAACAAAATATATTTTTGAAACACATAGAGATAATTTAGGCATTATAAAAGATGCAGTAGTCAATGCTCGTAATTAAGAGGGAGTGTTAGAAATAACAATTAACTCCTTATGTAGATTTAGTTCTATAATTAGAAGTCAAGTTAATTTTAATTCAGTTAAGTTAATAAAGTATGCAAAAACATGAGATTTATTTAGGTTTGAGTATTATATTTTAAATACTCCTTTCGAGTTTCATTTTAGTTACATTAGGTTGATATTTTGTTTATCAATAGAGATTGAAGAGTCCTAGCTGAATTTGCACAATATTTGTGTTAAATTCTACCTCCAACATTTAGATGTGAACTGCATGGTAAACCTTGTTTAATATGAGCTGCAAAGTAAAATATTCAACTGATATCACTTGGACTAGCCCACCATCTGACAAATCCAAATTATTAAAAATTATTTACTTATTTCTTTACTGCGACATTAAAAACAATATTCACACGTGCTTAGATGAGAGAAAGTTTGACACAAGTAAGAAATATTCATCGCTACATTTTACATCCTTCAAGTCGAAGGTCCACACAATATTAAAGAAACTTTTATAAAGCAAGATATTATATAGGGATTTGGTATGAATTTACTCAAAGGCAATAAAACTTCACAAGGTGAAATGTCGAGGGTTCTTGACCTATATATAAAGATTAAATGTTAAAAACATTCATATGAGTAAAAATAGAGAGTTCATGTAAATAAGACATGAAAATATAAATATGTATTACTATGAAAAAAGGGGATAGCTTCGAATGCATACATAGTC
This sequence comes from Pseudotsuga menziesii, assembly GCA_001517045.1. Taxonomy (NCBI): domain Eukaryota; kingdom Viridiplantae; phylum Streptophyta; class Pinopsida; order Pinales; family Pinaceae; genus Pseudotsuga; species Pseudotsuga menziesii. The sequence goes on from LPNX010627461.1 coordinate 345,219, forward strand.
ATTCAAACATTACTTAGATTCTTGAATTTTACATAGCTTGGGATCTTCAACCTTCTCCGACTCTTATCTTACTTTGTTCTTCTCTCTTAATCGATTTTTCACTGACTTATTCTAAATATAAAAAATCTTAATATTGGATTCTCTCATAAGCTAACGAGTAACATTAAATATTACCATTAATTTCTATATGAAATCTACCTAGTAACTTGACTTAGAGATTACTACACGGTTGAATAAATACAAGGATATGTACCCCATAATTACTAACAGATTGACTAACAAAAGTGTACCTATATGAAATCTGAATGAGATGGAAGAGATTTAATAGAAAAAATCTTGTAATTAATATTTCCAACACTCCCTTTTAATTATGAGTAGATGGGGATCATTAAACAAAATTTTATCAAATTATTTCTGAGTTAGAACTTTTCTTTGTGCATAATAAATTTAACTGTTGAGAAATGTTGATAGCTTCTAAACAACTTCGTAGATATTAAAATGTATCCCTTTTAATGATTTTGTAAAAATGTATGTTAACTGATCTTCTGACCTACACAATTCTAAACATATTTCTTTCTTATTTACCAATTCTTGATAAAATGATACTTCATGTGAAACATATGGTTCTTTCATAGTGAACTCATTGAATTATTGCCACAGTATATCATTGTGGGTTCTTTCTAGTTCTACAACAAATATTTTACCATCCCGTGCATCTAAACAACTTGACATGCATTTCTTGTAGTTGCGACATACTCAACTTCTGCTAAAGAAAGAGTTACAATTGGATGTTTCTTTGAATGCCATGACATAACACCTGTACAAAAAGGAAAATTATACACATATGTATTTTTTTATCATCCATGCTGCCTCCAGTGTCACTATCTATAGATCCAATAAGACTACATTTTTTTGGGGTAGAATAAAAAATACCAAAATCTTATGCGCCACTCACATACCTTAGAATTATTTGTCATGCCTTCCAATGAGAGTTTTTTGGTGGCTTGTTACACCTAAATCTCATCACCATCATAATCATGAGATATGTATCTCAGTGTTTTCTCCATTCCCTCATAGTTTGAATGAAAGAAGTGAAGGAAGGAATATTTTCCCCTTTGTATTTTTTCATATTTTGAGCCACTGCCACACCTTTCCCATTGACAAGTGGCGTTACCAAGACGAAAACACCTTGCACACTTGCAAAGTGTGATGCTACCATTTTTTTCCTTTATACAACAGGTAGTAGCCCTTTATTAATGCTCCTTTCCCTTCTACAAAGTGCGGTGCTCTTCCCAAAAATGCAAAAAACAAGATCTTGAGAGGTTTCTCTAAGAAACCCTCATGGAGCCTAATCCCAAAGAATTTGGATAGGTGGAGTTCGAATTCTTCCATCCATGGTATTATCCCTTAACCTTCTCCATAAAATATTCAACCTATCCTATCCCTTTTTTCCTTTAAATACACCCTCAACCCTCATGGTTAAGGGAGAAAGAAGAGTGGGAGAGCACCCAAATGCTATCCACACTACTACATTTCGACCCAAAATCCGACGGCCATCATGTCGGATTTTCGACACTTTCCTGTCGCATGTACGACACTTTGATTTTTTCTTAAGCGTCGAAAATGTGGCGTCGGTTATCCGACACTTAACTAACCGTCGGTTAAATGTCAATCGTCGGAGAAGCGACAGGTATAACCGTCGCTTAAACCATTTCTTTAGAGAGTAAGCGTCGCAAAAACGACAGATATAGCTGTCGATTAAGCGACGGATATGGAGAAGAGTCGTCGCATTTGCGACAGATAGCATGGCAAGGCGTCGCAAAAACGACAGATATAGCTGTCGATTAAGCGACGGATATGGAGAAGAGTCGTCGCATTTGCGACAGATAGATCTGATTTTTAAGCACCTGGGTGTTACCAATAACCGTCGCATTTACGACAGATAGCATCACCGACCGTCGCAAAAACGACAACTATATCTGTCGCTTAAGCGACGGAGATGAAGACGAGGCGTCGCATTTGCGACACCTAGAACTAATTTTGAAGTGCCACGTATCACCAAAAACCGTCGCATTTGCGACAGATAGCATGGCAAGGCGTCGCAAAAACGACAGATATAGCTGTCGATTAAGCGACGGATATGGAGAAGAGTCGTCGCATTTGCGACAGATAGCATGGCAAGGCGTCGCAAAAACGACAGAGATAGCTGTCGCTTAAGCGACGGCAGTGAATTTAAAAAAATATATATATATATTAAATATTTATAAGCCCATTTCGCTTTGAAGTGTTAGTAGATAGTGAGCCCTTCAATGATGATATGCAAAAATAAATCATTCTTTTCATTTGAAAATGTAACAGTAAATCTATGGGTCATTATTGTTTTTAATGGATTTTTATTAAATGTTATTAAAGTTGTAATTTAAAAAAAAATAAAACTTATCTAGTAATCAAGATTTTATCTTACTGTCTCAACCAAACAAAACAATTCTATGGCTATGGGGAGTTTCTTCGATTACCTCCCTGGTTTTACTGTCTCAACCAAATAATGTCAAAAAGGACCTAACCACAGGACTCATATTTTGCTTCTGGAATAGACCAAGCGCATACCAATTGCCCACTGGTTTTGATGTCTTAACCAAACAAACAATTTTACGGCTATGTACTTAAAAATAAAGTAATGTTGACCTAAACGCGGAACAGGATTTGATTATATAATGAACATAGTCCAGAACCATACATGCTCCATATATAAGCCAGTCAGAATCCCACAGTATATTATTGTGTCATACTGTGGACAAAAATATAGTCGGGCATGTACAATCAAAGCTTCAAAGAAACCTGGAATAATCCTCAAAACATATTCCTGAATCCAAATTTACAGTGCACCACTATACTTGCCAATGACTGGTACAGTACTTCCATTCCACACAAAGCTTTGTTGGCATACCTCAAGTCATTGACAGAAATGGTCCAATGAAATATAACATTACTGGAATTTAAAAAGCATAGTTCTAAGAGAATGCAAATCCAGTATAGAAAAACATTTTCCCGGAGGTTGGGAAAGAGAATGCAAATCCAGTATAGGAAATTACAAAGTAATGAATGCCTATTGTACAATCAGAATTAAGATCTGATTTATGGAAGACTGCAACATCCAAAAATCCGACGGCCGTCATGTCGGATTTTCGACACTTTCCTGTCGCATGTATGACACTTTGATTTTTTCTTAAGCGTCGAAAACGTGGCGTCGGTTATCCGACACTTAACTAACCGTCGGTTAAATGTCAATCGTCGGAGAAGCGACAGGTATAACCTTCGCTTAAACCATTGCTTTAGAGAGTAAGCGTCGCAAAAATGACAGATATAGCTGTCGATTAAGCGACGGATATGGAGAAGAGTCGTCGCATTTGCGATAGATAGATCTGATTTTTAAGCACCTGGGTGTTACCAATAACCGTCGCATTTGCAACAGATAGCATCACCGACCGTCGCAAAAACGACAGCTATATCTGTCGCTTAAGCGACGGAGATGAAGACGAGGCGTCGCATTTGCGACACCTAGAACTAATTTTGAAGTGCCACGTATCACCAAAAACCGTCGCATTTGCGACAGATAGCATGGCAAGGCATCGCAAAAACGACAGAGATAGCTGTCGCTTAAGCGACGACAGTGAATTTTAAAAAAAAATATATATATATTAAATATTTATAAGCCCATTTCGCTTTGAAGGGTTAATAGATAGTGAGCCCTTCAATGCTGATATGCAAAAATAAATCATTCTTTTCATTTTAAAATGTAACAGTAAATCCATGGGTCATTATTGTTTTTAATGGATTTTTATTAAATGTTATTAAAGTTGTAATTTAAAAAAAAATCAAACTTATCTAGTAATCAAGATTTTATCTTACTGTCTCAACCAAACAAAGCAATTCTATGGCTATGGGGAGTTTCTTCGATTACCTCCCTGGTTTTACTGTCTCAATCAAATAATGTCAAAAAGGAACTAACCGCAGGACTCCGATTTTGCTTCTGGAATAGACCAAGCGCATACCAATTGCCCACTGGTTTTGATGTCTTAACCAAACAAACAATTTTACGGCTATGTACTTAAAAATAAAGTAATATTGACCTAAACGCGGAACAGAATTTGATTATATAATGAACATAGTCCAGAACCATACATGCTCCATATATAAGCCAGTCAGAATCCCACAGTATATTATTGTGTCATACTGTGGACAAAAATATAGTCGGGCATGTACAATCAAAGCTTCAAAGAAACCTGGAATAATCCTCAAAACATATTCCCGAATCCAAATTTACAGTGCACCACTATACTTTCCAATGACTGGTACAGTACTACCATTCCACACAAAGCTTTGTTGGCATACCTCAAGTCATTGACAGAAATGGTCCAATGAAATATAACATTACTGGAATTTAAAAAGCATAGTTCTAAGAGAATGCAAATCCAGTATAGAAAAACATTTTCCCGGAGGTTGGGAAAGAGAATGCAAATCCAGTATAGGAAATTACAAAGTAATGAATGCCTATTGTACAATCAGAATGAAGATCTGATTTATGGAAGACTACAACATCCCTTTCATTTAAGATAATATTTGCTGAGCAGTACTACTGAAGATGGTTTTTATCTGCAGAAACAAGTCAAATTATAAGTCAGTGCTATTTACTCTCTAAGGTAACTACCATTCATAAATCCTATGACAATTGAAGAGTATCTGATGGGGATCTGCCTACCTGCTTGGAAGAAAGCCCAATTTTCTCCAGATCCTCAAGCTGTGAAACAAAAACAATGT
>LPNX010627491.1:0-77143 GCA_001517045.1 Pseudotsuga menziesii
CGATACAGCGACGGCACGTTCATTTTGCTTCCGATTTCACACCAAAAAGTATGAAACGTGGAAAACCTCCGTGGAAAAACCCGCGCTTTTGTATTAGTGAAAAATATCATGGTACTCCACACCTTGGAACTGGGAGAAAAATTTTGCCACCAGCCTTGCATTATATTTGCAGGTTATTCCATCTACAAAAAACTTAGTCTGAAACACCCACTTTGATTTAACCAATTACCTTCCCGGAGGAAGAGAAACTAGCTCCCAAGTAGTGTTTTTCTGAAGAGAATTCATCTCTTCATCCATGGAAACTTGCCATCTCGGTTCCTTCCGAACGTGGTAGTAGGAATTTGGGTATGAAGTTATCATCAAATAACAAGATTTGGACAGAAAATAATCAGGAAAAGAGAGCACAATACCTACTCTTTGGAAATCAGACTGGGTTCTGCTTGGATCATCCGGATTTCCAATGTTATCTCCTGTGGAGGAGAGTGTTTGTCGGGCCCAAGTTGGGAGATGATTTTGCACTTAAGGTTCTGATTTAGAATCTGCTGTTTTCTGTACACTTATATCAGAAATCAGAGGATCCAAATCATGGTCATCACCCCCAATTTCATGATCCAAATATTCAGTAGAATAGGAAGGAAATTCAGTAGTTTTCTCCTTCACTAGTTCCACCTCTTGAAGAGGCTCATCGAACTTGACACTCCTTTCGATGATGATCTATTTTGTTTTGATATCCATTAGCTTGAAACCTTTTGATTCACCAGGATACCTAATAAAGAGACATTCTATTCTTTGCGGTTGCAAAGCCCTCCTTTTATCAAGTGGAATTCGGGCCCATGCAGTGGACACAAACACCCACAGATTCGACACATCCAGCTTGTGTCCGAAGTATGCTTCAAAATGGGTATTCCCTTTCATGAATGAGTGTGGAAATATGTTATAAAAAATATTCTATAGCATGCATGGATTCATCCCACAAATTTGCAGCCAACTTCTTTGATTCCAACATACAGGTGGTCATCTCCTTGAGACACCGATTCTTCCTTTCTGCTACACCGTTCTGCTGGGGAGTGTAGGGAATTGAATGTTGGACCTGAATACCACTTTGGAAGCATATGTGCAGAAACTAATTACTGACATACTCCCCACCATTATCATATCTCAATATCTTGATCTTTTGGCCAGATGCATTCTCAATCAAGGCCTTCAATTCAATGAATTTTTCACAGACTTCAGACTTCTTTTTGATAAAGAAGACCCATGTGTACCTGGAAAAATCATGAATAAAATTCAGAAGATACCTTTATCCATTCATGGATGTGATAGGAATGGGACCGCTAAAATCAGAATGTATCAGTCCCAATATGCATGTAGCTCGGTTTTCCTTCCCCTGATCGAGCTTGTGCTGAGGGTGCTTTCCAACAACAGAGCCCTTGCAAATTCCAGTGGTCTCCTTGATGACCGAGAGGCCTTCAACCATGGAATTTTTTTGTAATTGCTGCAAGTATTTTAAGTTGATATGGCTGAACCTCTCATGCCATAGTATACTAACTTCATTTCCATGATTCAGTAGTGCAGTGGTCTTTGCATCCGCCACAAAATGGGACAAATCATAGGCTTTTGCATGATGGTTTGCAAGGCCTTTTGCAACAAGTTTCGTGGATGCAATTTCTATGACTCTACACAATTTGGGCTCAAGGATACTCTGTTGGACACTCTTTTATGTGTCATTTTATAAACACTCGGGAGGTTTGATGCTAGAGATGGTACATACAAAACATTTGAAAAATATCCATTCTCAAGATCAATAGTACCTTGTCCTTCTGAAATGATGGTGGAATCATCTCCCATGTTGATGGGAATTGATTTTCTGGTCTCCAAATATGAGAAGGAGTCTCTTTCAGCCATCATGTGGTTTGAATCTCTAGAATCTATCAAGAGTGATTAGGACTTCAAAGTGCTTGCCATGAGGGCATGACCTCTTTCATGTTGTGGTTCTCGATCTTGCTGATCTCTCCTCGAAAAGCTTTCCGAAATATTGATGTGATTTATCTCAAGGAGAGAGGTAGCTTCATCAAGTTTCTTCTTCATGCAGGCATGTTCAGGGTGGAATCCCTTCCCGAAGTATGAGCACTTGACGTTTTCCTTTCCATGATGCCCTTTTCCTCTTTTCTTCTTTGAGCGGGAAGACTCATCATGTTGTTGGTTTTCAACTTTATCCTTAGGAGCTTCGAATTTAGTTTTTGGGTTCTTCTACTGCATTCCTTTACCCTTCAGATCTTTGGGCCCTGAGACATGGATGGCTTGATCACAAGAGGATCTGATGATCCCCATCTGGATAAGATTATCATGTTCACTTGTTAGGGACTCACTGAAGGCATTGAGTGAAGGAATGTTCCATCCACAGGTTGTGATCTTCCCCACATGAAATGTAGAGACAAAAACCAAATAATCAGCTCCAAGTTTGGAAAGTATGGTGAGGATGAGGTGATCATCCTCCTTCTCCACTTTACATTGCTTCAACAGTATGAAAATGTGCTTGAGCTTTCTGAAAAAGTCATTCATGGTCTCAAAATTGGAAGGCTGGAGAGACATCAACTCATTGTGAAGATGGTATACTCTCAGATCATCCTGCTTTCCATATAGGTTTTCCAATTTGTCCCAGATTTCCTTTGGTGTCTTCAATCCCCAGAGATGAAAAAGAAGATCCCGGGAAACAGAGAGGCACAAGAATCTGAATGCTTCATATTTCTTATTCAAGAATCTAGATTTGTCTGTCATAGAAGTAGGATCTTATTCAGTGTCCATAGTGACCCTATAGAGTCCTATAACACATAGTTGGATCTCCATGTCTCCTCTCCATGAGTGGAAATTGAACGGTGTCAAGAGATCTATGGAAGAAGCCATCTGAAACTGCTAGAGCGAATGCTTTCACCTGTCAAAAACTTGAAAATCACAACAAAAGGGGCACTGTAAGGTCAGAGAACCTGCACATTTTAGTCTTTCATCACACCCAGCATAGTCAATCAAGAAATCTTGATCAACAATTTCCTTACTTGGGGTATTAAGTGGTAAGACTTGGATTCTGGTGCAGTGCTGGAATTTTGAGCTTTTGCTCAAATTTTCATGCAAGATATGTCAAAAATATTTTTTTTGAGAGATGTGAGATTCATCCCTCCATGATCTCTGATACCATACTAATTTTTCACAGTGGTTTAGGAACTGAAAAAATAGTCTCACAAAGAATTCGGAAAAATATGCATAAAATTGGCAAAATAGTGCTTCAATGGAAGTAGCAACTCTGTATAATCAAAAGCATAATAAATAATACAATACAATGATCATGCCAGATGCATGAATTCCAAGACAATTTGAATTCCCAAGGAGGTCATTCGAATTGAATGAGTGAGTCTAGCTTAACTGAATGTAAGCCATAGTGAACACTCAGGTTAACCACTGATCAAAACCATAATTGACTCAAATGAGCCCTAACTTAAATCAGAGTGCAATAAATGACTGATCCTAACTAAAAGTATCTCAGACACATGTCTCTGCAATCCAACCAACAAGTGGTAGCGCATCATTGCCTCCAATGAGCCCCGATGAGGTTAACTAAAGTGTAACTAACCATAAGAAGTGGTTGGAGGAACCCCTGTTGACTCTAGTTCATTAAATAATTAATTTAATGAAGGGGGCACCTTCACTTCTCTATTTAACTAATTGTCACCATTAGTTAGAAATAAAGTGCATTTATGACACTCAGATCACCCCTGGAGTGCTCCAGTTAGCCTCCTCGAATGTAGGAGAAGGCTAAGTTACCCTCCTTGACTAAAGGTAGGCATGGGTGTGCTCACGCTGATGTCATACATTGCTCCTCTTATGTCAATTAAGTCAATAAAACTTAGGACAGTGGTTTAACTAGGCCAAATTGACCAAAATGTGTGTGTATGGTGGTAAATGTCTCCAACAGTTCCCAGGTCTCATTTTTCTCAATATGATCTAGTTCTTCATTCATGGATTCGACCTAGTCATTACTTTTGCTGGATTCTATAAAGTTCTTGGGTTCCAATAGTGAGAGTAGGAATTTTCCTACATCCGGTAGTTGAATTATTGTTTTGACCACAACATTTTTATCTCCCATGATCTGTGACTCCGAATGATCCTTTTGTATCCTTCTAGAATGATTTTTAGTGTCAAGTCTAGGGAAGTATTCATCATATTCCTATGTATCTTCCTTCTCTTTGTCTTCTTCTTCATTATGAATGCTCTCATCCTTTTGCGAATCTTTTTTTTTATCATCACATGTATTTTCAATGTTTTCATTATTTTTCTCTTTCCTTGGTTTTATATCGTCTACTTTCACATAAACACTTTCTACAATTTTATCTAACCTCTTATTGTAGCACCTATATGTCTTTTTGGTGGATGAGTATCCTAAAAATATTCCTTCATCAATCATGGAGTCAAACTTTCCAAGTTCATCCTCATTTCTTTTGATGTAACAGTTACTACCAAATACTTTAAAATATTTGATTGAGGTTGGTCTTCCATACCACAATTCGTACGGGTTCTTATCCTTATTTACTTTGAGTTTTCCTCTATTAAATGTGTATACAGTTGTGTACACAACTTCTCTCCAAAATGAATCTAACAGTTTTTCTTCATTAAGCATTGTTCTGGCAGCTTCTTGGGCTTATTTGTGTTCGATTTTTATCATTTAAGCAATATGATCTTAGGATATTATCTGAGAGAATAACATGCACAGCAATAAATGCAAGAGATGAGAGACACAAAGCATTTTCCTTGGGGAAACCATAAAGTAGAAACCCAGCAACTTCCTCAAAGATAGAATGAGCACCAATGGTAGCAATAAAACCCAAAAATAGAAAATATGATCTCCACAACTTGCTCTCTCTCTCTCACTTGAGAGAGCTTCTCCTCTCTCACTCATGCACCCCAATGAATGAGTGTGTGTATTAAATAGAGAGTATCACTCTCTATTTATATTCTTTCATTCACTTAATGTCCATTTCAACATGTCATTCCCACTTAACAATTACTTACTAGGGTCGACATATCTAGGAGAGTCTAAAAACCCTAGTGCCCCACAACTGTGGGTACTTTGCCCGCCGATCAACAAGGAGGGTTAACCTTGACACAATTATGGGGAATATTGCCCTGAATTACAATGGAGGGTTAAACTCAATGACTTTACATGACTTGTTTAGATTTTTGAATCTCCTGATCGGAACATCGGGGTATGACATGACACAATTACATTATAGATACTTCCTGGAATCAAAATTGGTGTACAATACATAAGATATACAAGTGAATACATTCTAAAGTTACAAATACATCAACACTCCCTCTTAACTATGAAGGTATTCTCTCAACACAATTTATCAGCACAAGTATTCTTCTCTGTATCATCTGGATCATCATCAAGTCATCTTCATTTTCAAGTCATCTTCATATTCAAGTCATCTTCATCATCTTTATCATCTTCATTTTCAAGTCATCTTCATCAAGTATGGATCATCATCAATTCTAGATCATTACTTGATCTAGAGCATCATTGGATCATCATCAAGTCTGGATCATTACTTGATATGGATCGTCACTAGATCATCATCATCATTACTGCTTCTGCTATCCTAACCAAATGGTGCTATCTCTTCATTCTTCTCGTCACAGGAAGTTCTACAGAGCCAGCCCTTTTTCATGTTGGTTTTAGGCCTAGCCTCCATGTAGGTCTTCATCGATAACGCCAGCCATTTTTCATACTGGATGCACATCTACAGAGCCAGTCCTTTTTCATACTGTATGTATCATCATAGATCCAACCCTTTTTCATGTTGGATGTGGCACCAACACAGATCCAATCCTTTTTCATACTAGATGTGTCATCATAGAGCTAGTCCTTTTTCATACTAGATGCGGCATCTACATAGAGCCAGTCCTTTTTCATACTGGATGTGTCATCATAGAGCTAGTCCTTTTTCATACTAGATGTGGCATCTACACAGAGCCAATCCTTTTTCATACTAGATGTGTCATCATAGAGCTAGTCCTTTTTCATACTAGATGTGGGATCTACAGAGAGCTAATCCTTTTTCATACTGGATGTGTCATCAAAGAGATAGTCCTTTTTCATACTAGACGAGTCTTCAAAGAGCCATCCTTTTTTCATGTTGGATGTGGGATCTACACAAAGCTAGTCCTTTTTCATACTAGATGTGTCTTCATAGAGCCAAACCTTTTTCATGCTAGATGTGGGATCATCACATACATTTGACAATGGAAGGAACCAATCCTCTCACCATGTCACAGCTCTTACATCTAACCATGGAAGGAACCAATCCTCTCACCATGTCAGAAAGGCACATCACTTACATCTGACCATGGAAGGAAGCAATATTCTCACCATGTCAGAAAGGTACAACACTTACATCTGACCATGGGAGGAACCAATCTTACCACCATGTCAGAAGGGCACATGGACTCATCACTTCCTCTTGGAAGGAACCTCGATATGGAGAACACCAAGCTTCTCCCTAAAGTATTGAAACTTCACCCTGGCCATTTATAGCATAGAATCACATCAGGGCTGATTACGTCCAAAGATAACCTGTGAGCTTCGCTAGGACCGATTACATCCGAGGACAACCTACATGACCATTTACGTTTGAGCAACCTACGAGCTTTGCCAGGATTTATGCTCAAACAACCTGCATCACCAACTATGCTAGAACTCCCTCTTTTGATAGATCTTGATCTGGATTACAAACTGGAGCTTCACTGCTCCTCTCTGCATCATACCAAAATGCAATTCAGATCAATCAAATCAAATATTATTTTTCAAAACAAACATACTACCTCCCAAATAGAAAGTGGCAACATATTTTTCCTTGGCTATACTTAGCGCTATGCAGGACTCCATCCTTCCAAACCAAGAGATCACATCTGATCTGATACTGAAGTAGTACCTCAAAGTGTTCTTCCTATCAATGGCACTGCCTTCCCAATACAAATCGACATAACACTCTAGGTTAATCTTATGATTCGTATCATACTTGAGCCCATACTCAATTGTACCCTTCAGGTACATCACTGCATGCTTTGCAACCATCAGGTGAACATGTCTTAATGTGTTCACAGCAAAGCAAATATCTGGTCTCATATTCATCAAGTACATCAAGGAACAAATCATTTGACGATACATCGTGGCATCAACCAAATCTGATGAAGAAACACTCAATATCTTCAGGTTCGATGCCATAGGTGTGGTCATGGCCTTGTAGTCCATCATCCTAAACCTCTTTAGGATCTCTACTACATACTTCTCTTATCCACACCTCCATGCCTAAAACGTAGTGCATCATCCCCAAGTCCTTCATCTTGAACTTGCCAGCAAATCTCCTTCTTGCAACTTTAATGAGTTCCTCTTTTCTATCAGGAACAAGTCATTAACATATAATAGGAGCATTACTGGTCTTATTCCTTCAACCTTGAAGCAAAGGTTGGAATCCGCTTTACTCTTAGTAAATCCTAGAGTCATCAGTAAGCTATCCATCATGTCATACCATGTCGAACCTCTGGATCTTCTACAGTCATTCCTTCTGAAGCGAAGCATCATTCTCCCTCTGTATTTTGTACTCTATGCACTGAAACGTTATGTACTAGAGTGACAAGTAGCTTCCTCTGATACTAATATTCTATGTATCCATCTAGGGTCACTGGATACCAACATCCTCTATCTTGAACCTTTTCAAAAGTTCTTGTCGCACCCATCTGTGAGCTTGTCATCCTCTATATGCTTCCATCTTCAACCTTGTATCAAAGGTTAAGATACTCATCAAGCTCATCATGTATGTGTTATCCCATGGGTGTCTTCTGAGCTCGTACAAGGCCTTATTTTCATGAGAAGCCTCGTGCTACAGATATTTCCTTGTATCCCATGATGCTTCCATCTACTACATGATGGAACTATGAACTTCCCTTCACATATTGATACTGCATCCTAGACATCATTCTTCTTGAATTGGTCTTCCCTTTCTTCTTGGTTACTTCTTCATAGATGGAAGGTTCTGCATCACTGATTTCGCTACATTCGTTATATTATTCTTCATCTTGAACTGCCATCACTTGTTCTTTGGAATAAATCTCATCCTTCTTTGCTTGTAGACGATTTTATGGGATCTTTCCTACAAGTCAAATGCATTAGTTGTATGGTTAGAAAAATTTCATAAGGTATATTCATAATGAAAAATTATTTTGCATCAAGATATATGATTATGAAGCTATTTTATCCAATACAACATTCATCCATATCTCACGGAAACTTTCTATATGCCTTCCATCTCTACGAGGACAACATTGAGATTGTGCACTAATCCAATATGTCAGCAAAGAGGTTTCATTCTAGATAAGTAGCAATGGAGAGTTGTATAGCACCATGAGATACTTACCCATCACATGCATATTAGTAGTATAATGTCATTAATTTAAACATTATATCATGCATAATACATCAAATGAATATAAATAAATGCATAAAAAACAATATCATGAAATGACAATTGAATACTTATCTTTATTTGTTTCATGGGTAGACTCCTTCTTGAGCCTTCATCTTCATCAACTTCTTCATTCATAATAGCATCATTTCTTATCCAAATGCTAAGATGGATAAGAGATTCTTCAAGAGTTGATTTATTTATATTCCTCATCACTTCGGGGATCTTCTTTGGATGGTGAGAGCTTGATCTTTAGTTGATCCCATCTTCTTTTCTCTTATTCTGAGTCGAGCTTCTTCTTGTGTTTGCTCTTCCCAGAGTCTGTTGAAAGTAATCACTTCCTTTTGGCACACATTCCTTGAATGAATGAATCCCATGATCCTAGGAGGCCATTGAAGGTGGTTATCACAACTTCTACATTCTCTACTTCTTCTTCTACCACTTCAAGTTGTTCTTTGATTTGAGAGACCCTTGTAAAGTATGACTGTATGGTCTCTACATTCTCGATATTCACATTATTCAATTGTTTTCTCAAATTCATCTTCTTATTTATGTTCTTTCCTTCAAATAGCTTGATCAAGGAGTCAAACATCTCTTTCGGTGTCTTTAGGGAAAAAACTTGTGATATAAGGTGATCCATGATTGAATCAGCAATGATCTTATTTTCCTTGACCAAGTTCTTCTTGTGTAAGGATTTTAGCCTCATCTCCCTCTGTTACTGGAACCTCTCTACTTATGTAGGTATCCAATTCATTTCCTTTAAGAACTAGTGAGATCCTATACTTCCATTCTTGGAAGTTGTCAACTTCACCAAGCTTATCATCAAGATGATGTGATAGATCTCTTTGAAATGAGAACCTCAAATGAAAATAGCAAAATATTAGATCTTAGTGATTTGAGGTGTCTGTCGTGGTTCCGGAGCTGGTTGTTTTAGGGTTTTTTAGAGAAACCCTAATTTTCAAAACTTGGAATATTTTAGATATGATTGGATAGAAATATATACCTCTTTAATATGAGCTATCCAATGTACTCCTTTTCTAAAAACAGTGGAAGGAAGCTCCCAGAACAGGAAGCACTAGTTTTCCAATTTGTTCTGTGGAAATGCCTGATACTATTTTTGTTGTATCTCTGCAATTACTATTTCACTATGTCTAAAAATTTGCACTAAGGTATACTCACCTGTCCCTATTCCAACACCATATATTTCAATAGAAATCCTTTCACCAATTGGGACTTATGATCGTTTTCCCAAGGTGACCTGTTTCAGGACTGTTCAGCATAGCAAAGTTGTACGGACTTCCATATGTCGATGTTTCATCTTCTAGGTATGAAAATTATACCATGGAATGTACCCTCTATGTGATTTTTAGAACATCTTTAGAAATTTCATTTGGACCTTTGTATCCTAAGATATATCAATTCTCCCTAGGTGTCCTATTTAGGGATGAATCCTGGAAGAGGCTATAACTCTAACTTGGAGGGATCATATCTCCTATAATATAGTGAACCTAAGGCTGAAATTTAGCAACAATATAAATCCAGATATTATCCTCAGCCTGCGAAATTTTTCTCTCTTGATCCTTCTCCAATCCTGAGATATAGTGAATGTACCAAAACTTATCAGTTTTAGTATTTAGGGTTTTTTTGGCTTGGGGTCAAACTAGGGTTTGACTTTCCTGAATTTTCACCCAACCAAAAATTTTGACTCAAGTCTCTAAACTTCAATTTTGATGAGGAGAGAAATCCTATGTCGGGCTCACTCAAAAATTCTTCTTCTGTAAAAATCCCTAATTTCCTGCATCAAAAACTAAAAATGCCCGAAATAAAATTCTGCTTCGACAAAAAGATGTACCCTTAAATGGAGAGTCATCCTAGCATACATTTGATGATGGATTATGGAGGGAGACCCAAAACGTAATAAGCCCTAGCTTTTGTAGCTTCACAATGTCTTCTTCTTAGGTTAGCTCTGATACCATGTTATATTTTTATCATTTAAGCAATATGATCTTAGGATCTTATCTGAGAAAATAACATGCAAAAAAATAAACACAAGAGATAAGAGACACAAATAATTTTCCTTGGGGAAACCATAAAGGAGAAAAACCTGCAACTTCCTCAGAGATAGAATGAGCACAAATGGCAGCAGTAAAACCAAAAAATAGAAAAGATGATCTCCATATCTTGTTCTCTCTCTCACACTTGAGAGAGCTTCTCCTCTCTCACTCATGCGCCCCAATGAGAGAGTGTGTGTGTGACAAATAGAGAGGATCAATCTCTATTTATATTATTCCATTCACTTAATGTCCACTTTAACATGTCGGACATTATTTCGTTCACTTAATGTCCACTTCAACATGTCAGCCCCACTTAACAATTACTTACTAGGGTCGACATCTCTAGGAGAGTCTAATAACCCTAGTGCCTCACAACTGTGGGGACTTTCCCCTCCAATCAACAAGGAGGGTTAACCTTGATAGAATAGTGGGCACTATTTCCCTGACTTACAATGGAGGGTTAACCTCAATAACTTTAGATGACTTGTTTACATTATTGAATCACCCGATCGGAACATCGGGGTATGACATGAAACAATTACATTATAGATACTTCCCATAATAAACATCGGGGTAAAATACATAAGATATACAAGTGAATACATTTCAAAGTTACAAATACATCAACAATTTGTTTATCCTTTCAACAAACCGATTCTGCTGAGAAGTTTTTGCAGCTGAAAATTGTCTCTTAATTCCATGATCTTCACAGAATTCATTGATCTCATTGGAAGTAAACTCCCCCCCATTATCTAATCTAAGACACTTTATTTTCATACCAGACTCATTTTCATCCATTTCCTTAAAGATTTTAAAATTTCCAAAATCTTGTGATTTTTCTTTTAGGAATGCCACCCAAGTGATCCTTATGTAATCATCAATGAGAAACATGAAATAGTGATCTCCTTGAATGTTTTTAGTTCTTTTTTATCCACAAAGGTCTGTGTGTATTATTTCTAGAGGGTGTGAGGTCATATGTTCTTTTAATTTAAAACTAACTCTAGTTTACTTTCCATGTTGACAATGCTTACATACAGAGTTTAGAGGAACTACAATTTTTAGTAGATCTCTTACATCTTAGGCTTTGTGCTTATTTTGGAAAGATTTTTAAAACTTAAATGTCCCAACCTTCTATTCCATAACCAACTTTCATCTACCATATTCAATTCAGAAACCTTTCTTTCAGTTTTTCACTTTAAGGATTTATGACCAAAATTATTACAAGCAAAGCACTGACCTAAAAAGATATGTAGATATCTATTTGGTCTCTTGGGTTCTAGATTATTTCTGTTTTTATCTTGAGAAATTAATCCATATTTCTTGCTTCTTTCCTTTTTAGCTGGAGTCTTTAGTACTTCAGCATATATTTTCTTACTTCCTTCTTGATTTGTGACAGGAAACCTCTCTGGCTTATTTTCTTTAACGAACCCCAAACTAGACCTATCACTTGATGGTCTTTGGCTACTCAGAATGTAATCTAGAATACTTGAGCTATTCTCAAAATTTCATTTGATATATCCTTCATCAATATTTCTTCTGTAAACTTTTAAAACTCTTGTATTATTCTTTTCAGCTATAGGTTTAGTTCCTCCTCAACCTTTCTGGCATCTAGGAGTTGAGCTTCCAACTGGTTGATGAGAATATTTTACATTCTATTATTTTTCCTACATTTCTCAAGTTCTTCAAGGGTGCCAATAAGTTCAGCTCCTATGTCTACTTCTCCTTCCATATCTGAGTCATTATTTGAGTCTTGAGTATCTAGTCCCATGAATAAAACTTCAGTTTCTTCAACTTTAGTTCCATCTGAATATTCACTGTCTTCCATACTGTAAACAATTTTCTTTTTCCCATTGCATTTTTTCGTGTTTCCTAATTTAATCATTTTTAACTTCAAAGTTTCTTTTTTTTCAGTGTAGGTGCATTTAGAGGGAAAATGTCCAATCCTTCCACAATTAAAACAATTTAAGGGTAAATTTCCTTTGTATTTTCCATTTAATCTCTCAAGTTTATTAATGAAAAGGGATTCATCATCATTTGGGTTTTTTGATTGATTTTTTGAGGTTTTAAAAGCTGCCTCTTTTCTTGAAAATCAATTATGTCATGTTCTCATCTCATAAGCAGTGAGGATTCCATGTAGCTCATCTATTAATACCTTTTTAAGATCAACTCGTTCTTCTAAGGTGGATACCTTTGGATCTTATCTCATTGGTAATGTTCTTAGTACCTTGCTTGCCACTTCCTTCTCTTTTAATTTTCCTCCAAGGCCTCTGATCGCATTAACAACTTCATCTACATGAAGAAGGTATTCACCAATATTCTCTTCTTCTTTGATTTTAAGACTTTCAAATTGACCTTTATATGTTTTGACTTTAGATTCTTTAACCTTATATTCTCCTTCATAGATGATTTTCAACTTGTCCCTTGCTTGTTTGGAAGATGTGCATTGCATCACTTTAGTGAATACCGAGTTTGTTAAATCACTTAAGATTGCATTTAAGGATTTTTCATTACCTTCATATTCATATAGTTCAACTATGTCTGTAGGTTATTGGTTTCCTATTTTATGATCTTCTTGGGTTACTTCCCAAACCTTCCATCCGAGGGACATCAGATGAAACCTCATCCTTACACTCCAGTAAGCATAATTTTCTCCAATAAATAGTGGAGGTTTGTTAGTGGAAAAATGTTCTTGTTGATCCATTGTGAGTTTTGGATGGGATATTCCTTCCAGTGGTTAAACGTTTGTGAAGGAACCCACTCTGATACCAATTGTAGGTTTATCCCACAATACTGAGAGGGGGGGGTGAATTAGTATTGTTGGTTTTTACTTTAAAATACACAAAATCAATAATCAAGACAAAGTTTTATCGTGGAAACCTCAAAAGAGAAAACAACCAACACACACTCATTAATAAGATGAATTTACAAAAAAATTTATCTGCTGCAACAAAAAGGATACAAAACACACCCTATATTTTGCATGCAATTACTTACTAGGACACTACAACACCCTTATGGTTTTCTTCCTACTACAATAGACAAGGATGCTACGACACCATGTTCTCCATCTACTATTAGAAGGAGGCTTCGACCCCCTATAGACCTGTGGCCTATCCTAGCATTTTCCTACCACCCTAATATGTTTCTCATGATTTATCTCCCACTTATTTCTGTAACACCCACTGGTCTCTTATTCTAATCATGCAATTCGAACTGTACAGACATCTTCCTTCTTACTGAGGCCGCTGCTTAAATACTTCTCAGCGTTTAAGCTTCTTTCAAGAGTTGTGTCTCTTCAAACTGAAAAAACACACATTTCACTATTGGACCCTTTCAAATATGAAGATCACACCTTCCAGAATGTCATTTCACATTCTTGCATTGATCCTACACATCAAAATTTGTTTCCATAGCTTGGGAACCATTTCCGCACCTATGTCCAATGTTTGTAGGTGCTTCTGTATTGCAAAACTTATTTTTGCAGCATTAAATTCCTGATCCAATAAGATTCGTTGATATTATCTCTAATTCAATATGGACCATCAATCTAACCATCGATTTCTGCCTCAAAATCTCCTTTCTGCACCAATATTTTCTCATCAATGTTTCCCCACCGTTGATCTTCTTCGAGCATTTTCTTGACCGTCGATCTCCATATTACAGGATGTCAACTGTCCGCTTGTGCCTTTCCACAAAATCCTTTCTAAAATCTTCTTTTCACAAATATTTTTCCGCACCATTGATCTATTTTAGTAGAACAAACTTCATTCGTCTGATCTCTCCAGCTTGCAGGATGCAGGATGCAGGATACGAAAATGTAACATTTTGACTTTTCGCAAGCTCCTTTCCATAGTTTTTATTTCGCACCTTCGATATTTTACGGAGTCTTTCTTGACCATTGATATTTTGAATTGCAAGATGTGGGATGGAGAATCACACTTTCCTATTTTGGAATTCCACACTTTTCTTCTGCAACTTTGTTTCTTCATTGCGGATTGTGGGATGCGGGATGCAGAATCACACTTTCCTATTTTGGACTTCCAAAAATTTGTTTCCGCATTTTCCTAGACCATTGCTTTCCTTGTGAATTTACTCCTGGCCATCCATCTTGATATTTTGTGGAACTTTCATATTTTTCGCCTAACTTATGTAAACTTGATCTTCAACGTCAGATCTAGTGCAGGTCACTCCCTGAATATCCATTCTAGAACTAATGCGGAACTTTGGATTTTCCTCCTAACTTATGTAAACTTGATCTTCATGATTAGATCTAGTGCAAGATGCTTCCTAATAGTTGATTTCAGATGTCTCACCATGACTTTGTGGATCTGCACGATTTCTTTGTGAACATCCTCTGTGATAGTTCTTTCAGCAACAACATTGGATGATTGAGCTTTATCCGTTCAACTTTCTATAGGGTTATTCATTTGTCATTCACCTTGCAACCTGCAACCTATAACAGGTTTATTCCTTTGTTATTCTGGATACCTGCAACCTTCAGTATACCACCATATCCAATGGTTCTTTTTTGTCATTTGTGAACACCTTTGACATAAATGACAACTATATAGTCAACAAGCTCAAGGTGGCAATAGATTCTCCTAGGAGAGCCAAAATGGACCAAATGCACCACTAGTTCCTCCTAGTCAAACCCAGATCACCCAAATCAAGGATGTAGCGCCCCAAGGCATTAAATGAGGGTGCACATGTGCTTGGTTGACCAACTATAACATTGTTGCATGTGTGAAATTCCTAGAAATTACCAGTTTACATCCTAGACAACTTCCCTAAGTCTAAACCGTAGGATATCACTGCATGAAATAAAATGAAATTATCCTAAGGTTAGAACTATGGTACTAAGGATGTATTACTAATCCAACAACCCTCCTTAATATAGAATTAGTACAACTTATTCAAATGGTTTATTAAGGCCTTGCCAACTAAGGCACAAGTCACCTTTTACAACAAAACTTTAATGATCCATGTAGCCGAGGTAAGGAGGAAAACCTCATGGGACAAAACCTCCCCTCAAGAATAAAAATAACATAAAACCAAAAATAAGCATACACTCCAAAATAAACGAAAATGTTTGGAGGAATATTCTTCTTGTGAAGAAGTGGAATGTGCTCAACCAACTCAGGAACAGCTGCATGATGAATCCTCAGATGATGTAGAACAACTGAAATGCACTGATAGGAGAGATAATGGTGCTCTTCATACTTGAACCTCAAACCAAACATGATACCATTTCCAAAAGAGACATGAAGTGCTTGAGAATTGGTTACCCCAAGTGAGTCATAAGGATCTTGAAGCATCAAATTTGAAATAATGTTGTAATAAAATCCAAGAAGGTGCACCATTATGATGGCAACAAATTCTCCATATTCATATGAACTTGAAGGAAATCTACTAGTCATGGTGGAGGAATACTTGGGAAAAAGAGTGTGAATCAATTAGACTTCTTCACTTGCAATCCAAGCCTCGCCATTTTTCAAACCATTACTCTCATTTTAAGAAAACCCATCTTCTAGAGAATGCTCGCTATGAAAATCAACTCGAAAAACATCTTCACCATTTGTAATAGAATACATAACGGAGAAGGGTGTAGAATGGATAGATAACTCTTCAGCAGTAGTGATGGTAGCAACTCGTATACTATCTTCATGAAAAATAACTTCTTAACAAGGAGAGGAGGCCATAGAGGAAGAAACTTGAGTTGGATCATTTGTTGAATCTCTAGCTTCTTCTTCTTTTCCATTTTGAACAAATTCTTGAGAAATGCATGAGGCCGAGATCATAGGAGGGAGAATACATAACGACGTGCCCATCTACTTTCTCTCCATATAGCTCACATATTCTTGTTTCATCCCAAGTTATTCATCTATATTTCTTCACATATTGAATGGGTGCTCAATAGAATCAAGGACATACAGTGCATGGTAGGAGGTATAGCGAGATACAAAGTTCCATAAGCTCTATCATTATCATTAATACAATGAGACTTCTCTTGAAAAGAATCTGGCTCTCTCACGGCACCAATGGACACATCATACAGGCATTTCCTCTTTATATATGCACACATATTCAACTTCCACTAAGAATAGTTGAATGGAGAAAGGAAAGGAACAACTTTCAAATCCGTGAAGTTGTTGTAGGAACCTATAATGAAAAACACTTAGATAACTAGAAATATTCCCTAAACAAGAAACTAAAACCTCACTAGATTTGTTTGTAGCTCCAACTAGTGTTGATACCATCTAAGAATTGATTCACAGTGAGATTTAGGATCTAGAACAATTTCACCATCAAAGAGTTTGACAAAACATGCAAGAGAAAAACAAGGATATTGAAATATCTAGAATAGCACATGTGAAATGCGCTAATATCTAGCCATTATATTATTACACACCTTGAATATGTGTATGATACATATGTGTAGTACATTGGAGATAATTTGTGAGGCTTAGGAATCCAATTGGAAATGTACATGTGTCATGGTGAGATTTCACCTCAGCACCCGCCAGGTGGACCAATGGAGCTCCAACTCAGCCTAAATAGTCACGAACCAAGGGTGAACATTGGTGAAGTGTGGTGGGGTATTACAGAGTCCAAGGAATGTGTGGTTTAGAATATAGAGGTGAGTGGGAGGCTCAAGGTGGAAATAAATGCTCCTAGCAGATCCAAAATGGACCAAATACACCACTAGCTCCCCCTAGTCAAACCCATATCACCCAAATAAAGGATACAGCACCCCAAGTCATTAAATGAGGGAGCACATGTGTTGTGTTGAACAACTATAGCATTGGTGCATGTGTGAAAGGCCTGTAAATAACCAGTTTACCTCCTAGACAACTTCCCTAAGTCTAAATCATAGGATATCACTGCATGAAAGAAAATGAAATTATCCTAATGTCAAAAATATGGTAGTAAGGATGTATTACTGCTCCAACACCCTATATACATAAGGTATGTGGGATCTCAAGTCCATGTTATTTTTATCTGATGCACAACCATTCGAAAGGGGCCTTCCAATATACTATTGAGTATGTGAATAAATTTTCAATATACCTCAAAGGTACATGAAAAGTCGTTCGATATACCAATTGGTACGTCGAAGAACCACATGCTACCTGGGATGCAGTGTAGGAAAAGCCATGACAACTCCTATTTTTATAGACATTGGAACACGTCTACTAATGTATCACTAAAATTGAATTTTAACCTAAGCCACCATTCAATTTTATCTTGATTGTTAGTGAATTTTTTTTGGACTATGAAGTAAATTGAAAGATTTAACTTAACAAAATTCTCATGCAATTTTCCTTTCAATGAAATCTATCTAGATAAAGGGAGGGGTTATATTTTCAAAACACGAGAATACAACCATGCAATCCAAACAACTCATTTCCTCAAACTTTAAATACTTTTTGACAAGAAAAACTATAAGGATATGTTTTAAAAACTCTTCTACTGGAAAAGGAAAAGACTTTGTAATGCAATAATGCCTATTTTCTCTAATGAATCATAAAAAAGAAGAACATTGCTGATGATCTAACCAAACCAAAAACAAGTAATCAATTTTTATTTTTATTTATAAGATTTCGAGTAAAGAAATGCAAAAACTCTCACTACAAAAACAAAGAAGACACACTAATTTTTCTCTTCATAGATCCGTAAAGGGATTCTAAAATACTAGTCATGCAAACCATAAACCCAAAATCCAATATTCACATGAAACTTATTCAATTTTCAAAAATACTACTAAGACAACTTATTAATATTTAAAGTTTAAAAGTGCATCCAGGATAAAACACACAACAATACCTGTCAATGAGTAGGGGATAAAATTGACCAGACCCAAAAAGAGACAAAAAATTTCTAAGAAAAGACTCTAGAGCTATAGAAAGAATTCCTCAGCGCACCCTAAAGGGTAGAACTAGAACATTGTAGAAATATCGGTGCACTCTTCCTCTCTGTAGAAGGCATCAGTGGTGCTTCTTGACTATGGGAAGAAGGTGTCAGTGGGGCTAGATGACAATGGTCAACATGTGTCAATAGAGGCGTGAAGCTATGTCAATCACACCGAAGTAAGTCAACGGATATATAGAACAAAAGAGTCAAATAACTGTTAAATTTGTGAACCATTGATCTACAGGAAAATATGAAAGTTGTAGCAAGGGAATGATGCAGTGAAATAATCAAAGAGAATGTACACTAAATAGGAAATTCATGCCACAAATTTTAGATAAATCAGACAAGAATTTCGCATATAATCACAACATTATTCTTCATTCATTAATCAATAATACAATGATTATACAATAAATAGAACTTGAATGTTAAAGATATCATTTGAATCGATCAGTTCTAACTAACTCATTAGCTAACTCGATGTGCCTCAAACATTGTTGGACCTCACTAATTTCACTCTGATGTCTAAATCACTCTACAATCAGTTAACTGATGAGTTAGGTGCGAAAAAGGCACCACTCTCTCTACATGCATGAGAAATTGGTGCAAGGATAACTGAATGTGATATAACTGATTGTAACTAGAGGTTAACTCAACATAACTACTTACCTACCACAACCAATTGATGGAGCTTGTTGGTAGCACTTAGAGTGGGATCCTATAATGTACGGATTGGTCCCAGAGGCACATAAACGCATGCATGCACATGGAGTAAGTGGAATATAGCATATAGGTGTGTCCCCCAAAATATAGCAAAGTAATAATAACTCTCTAAGTTTGAAAAAATGACCAAATATACTATATTGGACAAAGAAGGATTAATTAATCCTAACACCCCCCCTTAATCCTAAATTTGGACAACTTGGGTCTTTGAAAATAGGCCACAATTCACCCATACAATATAAATGAAATAAAATACTACTTAATAAACTAAGGAAAATGCAAAAAACATCATGGGAACCCCCTGGCTCAAAATAAGCAGGTAAAATCATGAAAACAAGCTATACATAAGAGAAAATTTTCCTCTTCAAGCAAAAACTTGTTGCAATCTGCAACACTTGGAGCAGTAATGAAAAAAATTGGTTCTTCTATGCATTAACATCCTGGAATGGTGCATGTGAACCTTTCCTTATTCTTATTATTTGTTGAATGTTTCTTTTTCCTCTTCTTTTTTGGAGGAGGAATGGAATGATCCATTTTTTTCATTAGTGGGCCGAAATGTGGATCAATATTCATCATTAAGTAGCATCTCTCTGGAATTTTGTTTGACCACTATTTAGGTAGTGAAGCTATGTGAGAGAGTGCAACATGTTCATTTCGATATTGGGATCTCATTCTTTCTTCTATCATGTGGATCCCCAACAACATTCCCAGTTGCTTCAATGAGATTTTCAGCCCATTTAGGCCTCTGATTTGGAATAGGAACTGGATTTGGATATAGATCATATTGAGGTATGATCTCAATATAAGGATCATGATGATCTTGTTCCTCATCTTTTGAAACTGAAATATTAGACAACATATCATTATCTGCAAATGGATATGAAAGTGATTTTTTACCTTCCCTTTCAAATTCCTGCAGAGATTGTACTAGAGTTAAGTCTAGAAGAAAGTGTGAGAATTCATGACTTGGAGACATGGTTTTAACATGATTCGCTATAATATTAGCATTTGAGATATATGATATCTCCACTTATTTTAGGACCAAATACAACTTGCTTTGGTGAGCTCGTATGTGTCATCCGATAAACAGATAACAAATTTGTTGCAAGAGAGGGCACACAGAGTACATTCTTGAACTGTCGATGCTATATTTTAATAGAAAATCTCCCAACAGCTGGGATCTGTGAATTATCCCCCATATGAAATATAGGTCCTCCTAGGAGATCCAAACTAGTGAAGGTTTCTTTGGAGGAAACCAAGTGGTTGGATGCTCCTTAATCAATCAGATAGTCCTTTGACTAAGTGAAGCCTACTTTCAAAACATGTCATCTCTCATATTCTTTAGTCTTGTTTATAGCTTTAGAAATCTCTACACCTTGTTGAAGGGAAATATTGTTATGTTAAAGGATTTTTTCAATTGTCTTCTTCATGCACTCACTCTCTAGATGAAAGACTCTCATATAGTAGGGACGTTTAGCCTTCTCGAATTTCTTGTTTTTCTTAGAACCTAAGGCTCCACCAAAATATTGTTGATTCTCCTTTATATTTCAATAGTGTGTTTGGTATCCTTCCCATTTATATTTTCTCTTGCTTGTGCATTGTTTGAGTATTCTACTAAGAGTTCTTGATTCATGGAGGTTTGAATCACTCCTATTTGAACCAATTTGTCTTGCTCTTGTATCAAGGACTCAACAAAAGCATATAGAGAAGGCATCTTCCAATTTGTATTGGAAACTCTTTTGAAATGGAATGTAGATACAAAGACATATAAATATGATACAATATTTCTCAACACTGACAACAAAATCTTCTCATATTTCCTCTCTAATCCACATTGTTTGCATTGCAGTACTAGTGAGTTATACTTTGTAAAGAATTGCTAAATAGTCTCAAAACTGTTGGGTTGTAGTGAAATGAGCTCATTCTCTAGAATATTCCCTCGAAGCTCATCTTGTTTTCTGAACAATGTTTAAATAATTTCCCAAGATTCCTTCAAATTATTTAGTCCCTCAAGGTGGAACACAATATCCCGGGATATGTGAATACACATTAGGTCGAAGGATTCATCAAGCCGATTAATTTTTTTTTTCTCAACAACTGCTAGGGATCATCTTTTCTTTCCATTGTCCTCATAAATATTCCTTTGATGAGAAAGCATACCTGCATATCTTCCCTCTAATCAATGTAATTGAAGGGTGTAAGGATTCTAGGTACCAGAGCTGAGGAATTATCCCTTTTTTTCTATATGTTGACCAGTCAATTCTTCAAGAAGCTACATAGATACCCGCAAAGAATGCTGCACAACAAGTTCAATTCAAAATCATATTTAAGTTCAAGACTTTCCACCTTGACATGTGCACTTTTTCATTTTCTGTCATACCTACAATGACATCTCTTGAAAAAATCCGTAGTTAGCAAGGCAATAATTGCAGGAGTTATGTGGAAACTCAGCTGGTTATGTGGAAACTCAACTGCTTCTGGTGCACAATGGAGGTCGGACAATGTTTTTTTATAGCCTTAACAAGAATATGATACCATGTTAAATTTGTGAACCATTTATCTACATTAAAATATGAAACCCATAGGAAATAAATTATGCAGTGGAATAATAAAAGAGAATGTATATTGAACATGAAATCCATGCCAGAAATTTCATATAAATAGGACAAGAATTACTCACATAATCAGAAAATTTTTATAATTTAAATCCAAAGGAAGATATAGGAGCCTTAGAGAAACTCACAAATCTAATTTGGTGCAAAACCACGAAAAAAACCATTAAATGAGAAGCAATTTACACATGCAATATGAAATGAAAGAGGTTATATTTTGACTCTCTAACATGAAAATATTTTAGTAACAGTTTTATATTATATTTAAAGTGGTTCATGAGGATTATGAATCCTAATGTGACTGTAAAAATGAAATTTCCCAAATTGGCTTCAATCCCCCCTATGTGGGCCAATCACACACCAAATCAGCTCAAAGGACCAAAAATTTCTATGTGGACATGCCTAAGGTGACACGGGGTCATAATTACACCTTGAAATGCATGGGTGTGGAAAAATAGGTGGGTTAGAGGCTCTAGGTGGCATCAAATGCACCAAATCAACTCAAAAATGGTCAAAATACACCTCTAGCACTCCTAGTCAATAGAATTGTCCACATTAAATGAATGGAAGCGCGCCAGAAATGATGAGGGCATAGATGTGGATGGTTGGATGAGATATAGCACTCATGTGGGTGTGAATTCCCAGTTTAACTGGTTATTGGTCCAACTAAGCGCCCTAATTCCAAACCATAGTGTAATAATGCACAAAATGCAATAAAAATGACTAGGGACTTAGAATAAGGTACCGAGAGGTTGTATTATTGTTCTAGAACTGTCCCTTAACAAAAACATTAGTACAGCACATAAAATAAAATGGGAGGCCTTGACAACAAAGGCTCAAGTCACCTCAATACATAACAAAAATTTGTATTAATACATGTAACCAAGGTAAGGAGGAAAACCTCATGGGACAAAATATGCCCTGAAAAAATGCATATGACAAAGATCAAAATTGTATCCAGAAAGTCCTCTTCTTCACTTGAATTATATTAAATAATATATTCTTGGTGATGGACTTGGTGAAGATGTTGTGGATGCCAAGAACATGCATCAATGCATCAAAGTGTTGTAAACAAAGATCATGTAGAGAGACCCTTTGATAGTAAGATTATGATGATGGAGGGAATCATAAGAATGTATCCTTCTACAGGAATACTCTTATATAATAGCATAATTAATCATGGAAAATATATCTCCACAAACTCTTTCCCAAATAACATCAAAAGATTCAACAAAATATGCATTATGTGTAGCTTCCATTTCATGAATAAAACCATGAATATTTCTCCCAATTTGATGAAGCACCTTCATAAATTTGCAAAAAATATCATGAGGTTCTGAAATATCATAATACATGCCATACATAGTAGAAAATATCATAGGTATGGTGTCTCCATCACAGAATGGATCCATGGGAAGAGAAGAGTGCGCAACTAGATCACAATTGCAATTGACTGAACATGGAAGGTATGGAGACTTGATATTTGAACCATGGGTGATGAAATAAAGTCCAAACATATGGAACATCAGTCCCATGAAGGCAAATGATATGTATTTTCAACCAATTAAAGACATACAATATATAATAACAACATATACAAGAGACATAGGATTAGAAACTAGGCAATTTTCTTAATTTCCAACTAGTGAACTTGAGGGTTGTTGGGTCTTTTGGTCATGAAATGGTTGGGGAAATGAGTCAATGAATATAATAGGCTGTATATAATCTTAAGAATAATATTTTAAAATATATGATTGGATTGGGAAATATCTTTCAGAAGGCACATCAAAAGCTAGTGAAAAATGACTAGTTTTGGGAGGAAGCTTTGATGATCTGACAGGGAATTTTTTCAAGGAAGGGATTGAGGTTTCATATTCCGATATATCAGAATGTGAATCAGAAACAGAGCTATTAGAAACATAGAAAATAGAATTGGGTTTTAAACATGCACCCATTGCATGCTCAGCGTTACCATTTCCTTGCTTGTGCTCCCATCTTTTTGCAAATTCTGGAAGAGCAATATGGTTCTCCTCAAGAAGCTTGGTCATGATGTCCATATTCTTTCTGAATAAATATTTATCAAGATGTGAACCTATGAAATAATCACATGTGGGTATTTCTCTCTTGTTTCTCCTCCTCCTGGATCTAGATCTCCAATCATTAGAACTAGAGCTTTATGAACTTGATTCCTTCTTTTCTTATTCCTTTTGCTTCAAATCTTTTTTGTTTCTCTAGGATTGATTCAATACACCAACAACAAGGGATTGATCCTTGGATTTAATTATGGTACCCATATGAAATAGCTTCTATTTCTCTTGGGTGATCATTCCATGAAGCTAGCTAGTGTTGGAATTTTCCAGTTTCGATGTGTTAACTTACCAAAATGAAATGTGCTGACAAAGATTAAGAATTTTGACCCCTACTTCCAAAGGATGGACACTATCAAATGATCCTATTTATTATCAATCCAACATTGCTTTATCTGAAGCACAAGAGACTTAAGCTTGGTGAAGAAATCCTGGATAGTGTCTGTTACCACCTAATTTGTACTTAGTGTTTTTTTATCAAGTGAGCCTGGTGAACTAGACAAGGATAACTTGTTCGGACTTCAGAAGACCTTCAGTCTTGCTTCTAGGAAACTTTGTTGTACTATATCACATGTTCATATTGCCTTCATGAAGTTGTAATAAATTACCTAGCATGATAGTTTCTGTAAAAGACTCGATGTATTAGACTTTATTTGTTAATCCAATCAGCCCAGGGTGTTTTTTCCATTGGTTATTATTGGTTTTTGAATAAACGACTGATAATTTCTAAGTTTTCACTCAATACCTCCAAAGTTGGGGTGGTCGGCTTAGAATTTAGGCCTATTGAGGTTATTAGAGTCTATGTGTCACTGTCTAAACATTCTAGGCATCATGTTTGAGTCATATGAACATGTCTAAGTTCCCCTAGGTTTTTTTGTTTTTTTGTTTTTTTTTTAAATTTTTTCAGTGTTTTTTATTAAATTTTATTTTTTCCAAAACTTAGGCTATTTTTTAATAGTATAATTGGAAAAATTGGTATGTAAGTGGGCTCGAAAGTCAGATTCAGTCATGCAGGTGCTCATTTTCAAGCTAAGAGCACCCAGTAAACCTATAGACCCACTTTATCCTAGTTTTGACTGATTTTCCATCACTCGGGTTAGAAAGCCCCAAAAAATCAACTATTGACTATTTTAATTAATAAATTGATGAATAATGGAGCAGATCCAAAATCCTAGATCAGTGGATTTTCAACCAATTTGATTGAAATAAGTTAGATCTGCACCAGATTTAATGGATATGAAAAATCCTTGACTGAAGGAGGTGATCTGGACAGATCCAGAGTTGAACTTCAACCTCCTTTATGGGGAATTGCACCCTCTCTCTCTCCTCCACACGTGTGGGATCTTCTGGAAGCCCTATGGTTGATGTGTCAATTATCTGGTCGATGTGTCTGCTTAATCATTCCCCTGATTGACAAGTAGGCTCAGTGGAAGCTCAGTTCAGCTTCAGATCAGGCATTGATGGACTCTCCTTCAGCTGTAGTGGTCTGTCTCCTTGGGATTTTCACCCCTCTTGGATGGATCTTCTATTTTTTGTATAAATAAATCTCATATCACCTCTTCCAATATACTTAGAACTGGGATTGAGGTGTTGTTGCTATTGTACTATTGTTATTGTTTATTTTTTCTGGAATAAATAAGCTTTGAAGGAAATATCTATGGTGTAATGCTCTTAATGTGTGGATGGTGATTGTCAAATGCTTATGAGGTATAATCTGTGTTATTTATCTTTGCTTTTGTTGGTTAATTATTGGCCTTCAAGGAGAGAGCTCCCTCCTGTTAGGGTAAAAGTTTATTCTAGTTTGATTTATGCTCTTACTGTATGCTTGTTTCAGATATATTGGAGTTGCATGTATTTTAAGTTTAATTGCATGCTTTCCAATTATCTTTTTTGGCAGCACCTATGTTTTAACCATCTGTTTGTGCAAGGATTTATAAG
The DNA here is from genome assembly GCA_001517045.1 of Pseudotsuga menziesii. Taxonomy (NCBI): domain Eukaryota; kingdom Viridiplantae; phylum Streptophyta; class Pinopsida; order Pinales; family Pinaceae; genus Pseudotsuga; species Pseudotsuga menziesii. The sequence continues at coordinate 25,842 of LPNX010627491.1, forward strand.
TTGTAGGTGATCTCTCTTGTAGAAGAGGTTGAGCTGGTTTGAATCTTCCTCATCTTGAAAATATTCTAGAGGACATAGTCCCTCAGTGTTCCACCAAAGCAAACTCCAAAGCCCAACATTCCCAGACTTCCACCACTCTACTCTCTCTCTTTCTCCTTCAAAAAATCAATTTTCCTACCCGGTTATTGTGTTCAAAAGATTTGATATCATTTGTATCTGTTATATTAAAGAAAAACTTACATACATCTTCTATTTCAAATCTCATAGTCTAGATCTCATTTCTGAAAAGTATCATTAAGCATTCTAGATCTAGCTTAGGGAAATCGTCCGTTTTGCATGGCAAGTTAAAGAGAATCCTTAGGTTGTATGCTCTAGATTTCCTTTTCTATTTTAAAAATATTAAATCCAGTAATCAGTTCATATTTCATTGGATTCACAAACATCAATCCAAAATCCCAAGGAAATATTGCTTTCCTTGGTTCCTTTTTCACCAGTTTAGCTAGTTTTAACTTAGTTTTCTTTTAGTTAAGGTAGGATGACCCAAAGGTACGCTTAAAGTGATTTTTGGAATATTTAATTCTAACATTATTACTAGTTTTTATCAGTTGTAAAAGAGAATCTATTGTTCGAAAGTGGCCTCGAGAGCATTCAAATCCCCCCAGGGGTCTCCCCTTTGACTGAAATCTATTTTGGAAAGTTGTAAGATATTGGTTTCATCCCATATAAGGACCAAGAGGTTTATTATATTTCATATTGCTGATATTTTAACCAATAATTATAAAAGGAAATCTTTTTTGAGTAGGATCTTTCGAGCCTGCTCCCCATCCCCCCAAAGGAGATCCATGTTCGTTTCACTTTTTTGCAATTTTCCCTTTTTTTTGTTCTAGTTTAGTATTAACATGCAGGATTGTATAATTTGATAATATTTTGCATTATTCCATATTTTCAATTCAAAAGTAATCATACTACTTACCCCATGACTTCTCAATTGACGTGCAAGGGGAAAGAGATGCGTGGTAGGACTAATTAGAAAACCGGTGTTGTGTATCTCTGATTCCATTTTTTATTTATTGTTTTGATAATCATAATAAAATCAACCCCTCCTTGATTCCCTAATTGAGGTCCACCTGGACCGAAAGAGGTTCCTGAAGGGTTTTATTTTTAATAAGAACACCTCTTCTAAAATTTTACTAAAAATAACAAAGACTCCAGTATGTATGCTCTGCACTTGGCTGTGGCCCATCCAATCAGTAAAGCTACATCAAAAGCACTTGAGTGACTAGATTAATTAGTCCCCACCTCCCAAATTGAAAAATCATCAGGAGAAAATCCAATGCCTCAAACAAACTGTAAGCGGTGGCAAAATACCCAAAGGAGTGGGAACAACTGGAAAGTGGCCTCGAGGCACTGATATCTGTCACACCCTTACATGTGCATTATGAACAATAGTCTCCGAGACTCTGTTCCAGCCCACAAACACCTTCTGGGCAGCCGTGAAAGTTTACTTTTGGACATACTCCAAGTACCCCTCGGGTATATTTGTAGTCCCCTTTTTGCCTAATTTAATTCAGTCACATTCCACATTAATTTAAAATATACCAAGAGACATCTGCAAAACATTCCTTCAAGCACATCCAAGAACATTATTTTCTCTGTTGACTCCATTTAAGGCACTGGTGATTTGCTTTGATCAATTCTTTCAATTATATATATTTTGAGCATCATTACTGTGCTTATATGCTTTAAATCTTGCATCTTGTTATCTTTTGTTTTCACTAGTAAACTTCAAAACTCCTAAAAAACTTAATCATTATAACAACATCACACTTAGTAATTAGCCTTAGTAATTTAATAGGGTCTACCCCCCTTGGCTTCATTAGGAGTTAGCCTAAATAGAGGAGTCAATAACAAGGTGACAGCCTTAACTCGAGACTTTACCCCAAGGACACACTGAGTGGCTTGAATATTTCTGCCACATAACCTAGGTGTGTGAAATGCGGCAACATTTTTTGGCGCCATTATTGGGGATAAATCTTTTTATTCCCGAGTATGACTTTTGTTTTCTTCATTTTTTGTTTTTTTTCTTTGTTTGATGAATGCCTAGATTAGATCTTCAATTTTGATCTGGCGACTCCACCTTCTTTTTTCAGTTTTTTATATTTTACAAAGAAAAGAAAAAAATATTCTTGCAAGAATTCTTAAATGTATATTTTTAATCTCACATGGCGACTGCATTGAAGGATAAAACCCTATTATCTCATAAACTTGTGAAGCTTTGTTGTGTGTAGATGAGCCCATGCGACATGTTAAAACCTTTAAAGCTCATCACTTGACAGCTCCACCTTTTCAGTACAAGGTTTAATGGTTATATCAAATGCATACTATTAATTTTTGATATGGATGAATTAAAGGAGAAATATGGTGCCCAGATAACCGGAATTTTTCAGCCTATAGATTTCTCAAACATCCCGGGTTTTCCGAACTATTGTAATGGTGTGGGGGGTGCATATAAATGGTTTCCAATATTTCATGGAAATCATGGTGATTCGGCCATATTGCATGTCAAATATTTCCTTCAGTTGATGGCTGACTCCAATGTTCTTCATGAAGACAATATCATGGAAATGTTTGCTGGTACTTTTTGGGGTGAGGCCTGTTTTTGGTTCTATCAGGTCATTGCTAATAAATGTATAACTTATTTTCCAAGCTTCGTTTGGATGTTTTTAGAGTAGTGGCATGATGGTATGAGTAGTATGAATGGTTTGAAAAAGTTCCTTGAAAAGATCTGTACCTTCTACCTATCTGGGATAGAGTATCACATGGAAACATATGATTGACCTTTTTCCATGATACAAAGTATTGAAGACTTGGAATCACTTCTTGAACATTTAAGTGAAGAGGAGATCCATGATACTCCCATCAAAGAGTTTCCTCATAGCTATTCAAGAAAGGAGGTAATTAAGCAACTTATTAAAAAATATGAGGTATCTCCCAATACACAGAAACATTATGAGGAAAGGTAAATCTAGGATGATCCTATTGAAGAGCTTCAGGAGGAGCCCATGATGGAACACATTGTTGAAGACTCTCCTCATGTCAACATAGCTAAAAACATTGAAGATTTGAGTTATTTTCAAGTGTGTTGCAATGTTAATATTTTTATAGAAATCCCTATGGAGAAACCCATTGAGAAACACATCCCAAGTGATCCCATTGAATATGTCCAAAACGTTTCCTTGATTGAATATAATATTGAATATCCTCTTCATGATATCATAACAGAAGCCTATAAAGAAACTTATGATAATATTAGTATGGTGTGTGGTGACACTAGACCTTGTTCTTCTCATGTTGATGAAGGTTCGGAAATTTTATTTCCTTGTAACATTTTTTTTGAAGAAGATTGTTATGAATAAAAGGAATACATGGATAGGCAGGAGGATGATGCCATGGATGAAGAGTCCCCCACATATGACATGGATGGGAGTGATGACTATTAGAATTTCATAGATAATCCAACTTGTGAAAATATTATGGAGAATACCATCCATGATATCTCCAACAAGGGGAGTGTCTATTCAAAAATTTGTGGAAGTCCAATCTATGATACGTCCATAGAGGGGAGCACAGATCTGGATGTCTGGGAAAACCTTAGTGTGAAAGAGGAGCATTCAGAATTTTCATGTGATCATTCAGAGTCATATCATGTAGAGCCGCACAAGGGTATCAGTAATGAAGACATAGAGAAGCATTGTTGTGAAAAGCCAGATGTGATGCATTCAGTGGAATATCAATCTCAACCATCTTTTTCACATATAGAGTTTCCTTATGATTTGGAGCTACTTGGGGCTTGTGTAATGAGTTATCATTTGATAACCCCCGGTGATCAGTATGATGATGTAGTCAGTCTACCTCTTCATTCTAATTGGTATATCAGTCCTATCCAGTCATGGATAGGAGCATCCTGCATGAGAACATACAAGTTGGGGAAGAATTTTTATGACATTATTCATGACTATGATTTCCCATCCATCCCGCCCATTCTGAATCATCACACATGTTTTCATTTTCTGAATAAGGTATCCTTACTTTGGCTGATAACCAAAGACAAGGAAAAAAAAATTATGTTAATAAAATGCTTAGGTGGTTACATTGGATTTTTTATTACACCTAACCTTTTTATATCATGCTTAGAGTAGGAAAATAAACTCCTAAAAGAGAGCATTTACTTTCTGAATTTATGTTTTGTACTTAGCTATAGTAAAAAAAAAATTCATTAGTTAATTAAATTTATTTTGTTTAAATAAATCAGCTTAATGGTTCATTTGGTTTTAATATAAATCTTGTGCTAATGAGGTTTTCTTGTCAAGTTGAGATGTTTTTACAGGGTATATAAACCAGAGATTCTGGTGTTCTCGTATCCTCTCCTTGCCTTAAAGACCAGATCGAGCACACGTCCCACAATTGGAGCCAGAATGTTAACACCTAAGTTGTACTTCATTGTTTCTTATCAAGTGAGCCTGGTGGACTGGACAAGGATAACTTGTTCGGACTGCAGAAGACCATTTTTCAGTAAAAGACTTGGTCTCTTAGACTTGGTGTCTATAAAAGACTTGGTCTCTTAGACTTTATTTTTCAATCCGATCAGCCCAGGGTGTTTCTTTCCTTGGTTATTATTAGTTGTTGAATAAACGATTGATAATTTCTGAGTTTTTCACTCAATACCTCCAAAGTTCAAGTGGTTGGCTTGGAATTTAGTTCTATTAAGATTATTAGAGTCTATGTGTCAATGTATAAACATGCTAGGAATCATGGTTAAGTCATATGAACATGTCTAAGTCCCCCTAGGTTTTTAAATTTTTTCAGTTTTTTTTATTAAATTTTATTTTTTCCAAAACTTAGTCTATTTTTTAATAGTTTAATTGGAAAATTTGGTTTTGTAATAAAAGTGGGCTTGGAATTCAGATTCATTCATGTAGGTACTTATTTTCAAGCTAAGAGTAGCTAGTAAACCTATAGACCCACTTTTTCCTAGTTTTGAGTGGTTTGCCATCACACGGGTTAGAAAGCCCCCAAAAGTCAATTATTGACTATTTTAATTAATAAATTGATGAATAACGGAGCAAATCCAAAATCCTAGATCAGTGGATTCTCAACCGATTTGATTGAAATCAGTCAGATCTACACCAGATTGACTAGATCTGACAAATACCTGACTGAAGGAGGTGATTTTGATAGATACAGAGTTGAACTTTAGCCTCCTTTATGGGGAATTGTTCCCTCTCTCTCTCCTCCACATGTGTGGGCTCTTCTGAAAGCCCTCTGGTTGATGTGTCAGTCAGCCGGTTGATTTGTCAACTCAATCAGCCCCCCGATTGACAAGTAACCTCAGTGGAAGCTCAATTCAACTTTAGATCAGGCATTGATGGACTCTCCTTCAGCTACAGTGGTCTGTCTCCTTGGGATTTGTGCCCCCCTAGGTTCAATCTCCTATTTTTTGTATAAACGAAGCTCAGATCACCTCTTTCAAGCTAGTTAGAACTGGGATTGAGGAGTTTTTTCTATTGAACTATTGTTATTGCTTATTTTTTCTGGAATAAAGAAGATTTGGAGGAAATATCTATCGTTTAATTCTCTTCATGTGTGGATGGTGATTGTCAGATACTTATGAGGTATAATGTGTGTTATTTATCTTTGCTTTTGTTGGTTAATTGATGGCATTGAAGGAGAGAGCTCCCTCCTGTTAGGGTAAGATTTTATTCTAGTTTGATTTATGCTCTTACTATTTTCTTGTTTCAGATATATTGGAGTTGCATGTATTTTAAGTTTAATTGCATGCTTTCCAATTATCTTTTCCGGCAACACCTATGTTTTAACCATCTGTTTGTGCAAGGATTTCTAGGTTGCAGGAAATCTTGCTTGTAGAAGAGGTTGAGCTGGTTTGCATCTTCCTCATATTCAAAATATTTTTGAGGACATAGTCCCTCGGTGTTCCATGAAAGTAGACTCCAAATCTGAACATCCCCAAGGTTCCAGCACTCTTTCTCTCTCTTTCTCCTTTAAAAAATCAATTTTCTTACTTGGTTACTATGTTCGAAAGCTTTGATATCATTTGGATCCATTATATTAAATAAAAAATTACATACATCTTCTATTTCAAATCTCATAGTATAGATCTAATTTCTGAAAAGTATCATTAAGCATTCTAGATCTAGCTTAGGGAAATCGTCCGTTTTGCATGGCAAGTTAAAGAGAATCCATAGGTTGTATGCTCTAGATTTCCTTTTCTGTTTTAAAAGGATTAAATCCAAAAATCAGTGCATATTTCATTGGCTGCACAAATAGAAATCCAATATCCCAAGAAAATATTGCTTTCCTTGGTTCCTTTTTCGCCAGTTTAGCTAGTTTTAACTTAGTTTTTTTTTAGTTAAGGTAGGCTGACCCAAAGGTACTCTTAAAGTTACTTTCGGCATATTTCATTACAAAATGATTTCTAATTTTTATCAGGTGTAATAGAGAATAATAGAAGATACTGTTTGAAAGTGGCCTCAGGAGCGTTCAAATCCCCCCAGGGGTCTCCCCTTTGACTGAAATCTTAAAATTTTGGAAAGTTGTAAGATCTTGATTTCATCCCGTATAAGGACCAAGAGGTTTTTGATATTTCAGTTTTTTTATATTGTAACCAATAATAATAAAATGAAATCTTTTTTGAGTAGGCTCTTTCAAGCCTGCTCCCCATCCCCCCAGGAAGGATCCGCGTCCGTTTCACTTTTTTGCATTTTTCCCTTTTTTCTGTTCTAGTTTAGTATTGACATGTCGTATTGTATATTTTGATAATGTTTTTCATTATTCCATATTTTCAATTCAAAATTTATCATACTACTTACCCCGCGACTTCCTGATTGACCTGCAAGGGAAAAGAAATGTGTGGTAGGACTAACTAGAAAATCGGTGTTGTGTATCTATGATTCCATTTTGTATTTACTGTTTTGATAATTGTAATAAAATAAACCCCTCCTTGATTCTCTGATTGATTTCCCCTTGGACCAAAAGAGGTTCCTGGAGGGTTTTCTTTTTAATAAGAACACCTCTTCTAAAAATTTACTAAAAATAATGTAGACTACAGTGTGTATGCTCTGTACTTTGATGTCGTCCATCCAATCAGTCAAGCTGAATCAAAATCACTTGAGTGACTAGATTAATTATTACTCACCTCCCAAATTGACAAACCATCACGAGAAAACCCAACGCCTCGAACAAAATGTAAGCGGTGGCAAAATACCCAAAGGAGTGGGAACAACTAGAAAGTGACCTCGAGGCACCGATCTATGTCACACCCTGACAGGTGTGTTATGAAAAAGTCTTCGAGACTCTGTTCCATCCCATAAACACCTTGTGGGTAGCCGTGAAAGTTCACTTTTGGACATACTCCAAGTAGCCCTCAGGTATATCTGGAGTCCCCTTTTCTCCTAATTTAATTCATTCACATTCCACATTAATTTAAAATATACCAAGAGACATTTCCAAAACATTCCTTCAAGCGCATGCAAGCACATTATTTTCTCTGTAGACTCCATTTAAGGCACTGGTGATTTACTTTGATCAATTCTTTCAATTATATATATTTTGAGTGTCATTACTGTGCTTATATGCTTTAAATATTGCATCTTGTTATCTTTTGTTTTCATTGGTTAACTTCAAAAGACCTAAAAAACTTAATCATTATAAGACCATCACACTAAGTAATTTTCCTTAGTAACTTAATAGGGTCTACCCCCCTTGGCTTCATTAGGAGTTAGCTTGAATGGAGGAGTCAAGAACAAGGTGACAACCTTGATTCGAGACTTGCCCCCAAAGACAAATCGAGTGGCTTGAAGATTTCTACAACGTAACCTAGTTGTGTGAAAGGTGGAAATACTTTTTGGCGTCGTTGCTAGGGATAAATCTTTTTATTCCTAAGTATGACTTTTGTTTTATTCCGTTTTTTTTTTCTTTGTTTGATGAATGCTTAGATTAGATATTTAATTTTCATCTTGCAACTCCACTAACTTTTTTCAGTTTTTTATTTTTTACAAAGAAAAGCAAAAAATATTCTTGTGAGAATTCTTAAATGTATATTTTTAATCTCGCATGGCGACTCCATTGAAGGATAAAACCCTGTTATCTCATAAACTTGTGAAGTTTTGTTGTGTGTAGATGAGCCCATGCGACATGTTAAAACCTTTAAATCTCATTAGTTGACAACTCCACCTTTTTAGTACAAGGTTCAATGGTTATATCAAATGCATACTATTAATTTTTGATATGGATGAATTAAGGGAGAAATATGGTGCCCAGATAACCGAAATTTTTCAGCCTATCAATTTCTCAAACATCTCAGGTTTTCCTAACTATTGTAATGGTGTGGGGGATGCATATAAATGGCTTCCAGTATTTCATGGAAATCATGGTGATTCGGCCATCTAGCATGTCAAATATTTCCTTCAGTTGATGGTTGACTCCAATGTTCTTCATGAAGACAATATGATGGAAATGTTTGCTGGTACTTTTTTGGAGTGAGGCTGTTGTTGGTTCTATCAGGGCCTTCCTAATAAATGTTTAAATTATTTTCCAAGCTTCCTTTGGATGTTTTTAAATCAGTGGCATGATGGTATGGGTAGTATGAATGGTTTGAAAATGTTACTTGAAAATACCTGTACCTTCTATCTATCTGGGATAGAGTATCACATGGAAACATATGATGGACCTTTTGCCATGATAAAAAGTATTGAAGAATTGGAAACAGTTCTTGAACATTTAAGTGAAGAGGATATTCATGATACTCCTATCAAAGATTTTCCTCATAGTTATTCAAGAGAGGAGGTAATTAAGCTGCTTATTAAAGAATATGAGGTATCTCCCAATGCACAGCAAGATTCCGAGGAAGGGAAAATCCAGGATGATCCTATTGAAGAGCTTCAGGACGATCCCATGATGGAATACATTGTTGAAGACTCTCATCATGTCACCATAGTTGAAAAAATTGAAGATTTGAGGTATTTTCAAGTGTGTTGCAATGTTGATTTTTCCAGAAAGACTCTAGAGAAACCCACTGAGCAACACATCCCAAGTGATCCCATTGAATATGTCCAAAAAGTTTCCTTGATTGAAGATAATATTGAATATCCTCTTCATGATATCATAACAGAATCCTATAAGATCAGTATGGTGTGTGGTGACACTAGACCTTGTTCTCCTCATGTTGATGAAGGTTTGGAAAGCTTATTTCCTTCTAACATTTTTTCTGACGAACATTGTTATGAATACAAGGAAGACATGGATAGGTAGGAGCATGATGCCATGGATTAAGAGTCCCCTACATATTACATAGATGGGTGTGATGACTATTGGAATTTCATAGATAATCCAACTTGTGAAAATATTATGGAGAATACCATCCATGATATGTCCAACAAGGGGAGTGTCTATTCAAAAATATGTGGAAGTCCAATCTACGATATGTCCATAGAGGGGAGCATGGATCTGGATGCCTAGGAAAACCTTATTGTGGAAGAGGAGCATTCATAATTTTCATGTCATCACTCAGAGTCATATCATGCAGAGGCACAAAAGGGTATCAGTAATGAAGACATTGAGAAGCATTGTTGTGAAAACTTAGATGTGATGTAGTTAGTGGAATATCAGTGTCAACCATATTTTTCACATATAGAGGTTCCTTATGATTTGGAGCTACTTGGGGCTTCTGTAACGAGTTATCATTTGATAAGCCCCAATGATCAATATGACTGAGCTGGAGTGCTCATGTGGGTGTGAACTCCCCAATTTACTGGTTATTGGTCTAACTAAGCACCCTAAGTCCAAACCATAGTGTAATAATGCACAAAATCCAATAAAATTGTTAGAATAGTAATCCAACCCCTTAGTACCTTAGTTTAACTCCTAAATCAACTTTATTGCATTTTGTATTAATACACTATGGTTTTGGACTTAGGGTGCTTAGTTGGAGAAATTTCCAGTCAAATTGGTGCATTTACACCCACATGAGCACTCCATCTTAGTCAACCAGTCACATGTACACCCTCATCATTGTTGGCGCACTCCCATTCATTGAATGTGGACAGCTTGGTTTGCTAGGCGCGCTAGAGGTGGATTTTGTCCATATTTTTCCTGATTTTGTGAATTTAATTCCATCTAGAGCCTCTCACTCACCTATATTTCCACACCCATGCATCCCAAGGTGTAATCATTTCCCCATGTCACCTCAGCCACATCTATACAACAATCTGTGGCCATTTGAGCTGATTTGGAGCGTGATTGGCCCACCTAGGGGGCCTTGATGCCAATTTGGAAATTTTCACTTGTACAGTCACATTGGGATTCCAAATCCTCACAAAACACTTTTGATGTAACATAAACCTGTTACTAACATGTTTTTATGTTAGACGGTCAAAATATAACCCGTTTATGTTCACATTGCATGTGTAAATTGTTTCGCATTGAATGGGTTTTTTCTAGTTTTGCACCAAATTCGATTTGTGAGTTTCTCTAAGGCTCCTAGATATTCCCATGGGTCTAATTTCTCACATTGTGTCATATATTGTAGGATTTTATTGAGCTGCAGATCAATCCAAAGCATTTTGAGTTGTAGTTTTAGAGAAATTCCAGATAAAATTTAGTTATTTTTGCAGGACATTCAACAATTTCACCACCATTAGCACAGGGACACATGGAAGCTACCCAAATATTTCTAACAAATTTCAAATTATTTTATTGGAAGGTAGAGATGGTAATTCAATTGAGAGCCAAAGGTCTCTACAGAGTTACCATGGGCACAGAGGTGGAGCCAAACTTTGTTGTAGAGAAAGCCAAGTACTTCAACAAATTGGATGAAGCATATGGACTATTATTTCTGAGTATTTCAAGAGAGATATTGTTCCACATAGACATTTTAACCATCCCCAATGAATTCTAGGTAAAACTAGAGACATTATTTGGGAAAACTGATGAACTAAGAGGTCACCAATTTGAGAACGAGTTCATTAGCCTAATCCCAACGCACTTTGACACTATCCAAGACTTCTTCACCAAGTTTAAGTTACTTGTGTTTCAGTTGAAGAAATGTGTCATTGAGAATAAATAGGACCAATTTATTTTCCCCATCCTTTCGCAGTTAGGGCCAAAATTCGCAATCTTTGTCAGCACATTTCATTCTGACAAGTTAACACTTCGAAACTGGAAAATTCCAAGTCTAGTTATCTTCATGGAGTCAGTCACTCAGAAGAAAGACAAAATAGTCCAAATGGGCACCATAAAATATAAGTATCAAGCCTTATCCATGGGATTTTGAATGCCTCAAAGGGAAATCCCAATGCAAAGAATTTGAAGCTCCCATAGAAGAAGAAACCAGAAAAACCCAAATCTAGTGATGGAGGTTTGAATCCTCCCAAGGAGAAGGAAAAGAGAGGAAAAGAGAATACCAAATGCACCTATTTACGCAATGGATAGAATCCAGAGAGCTCATGCATGAAAAAAACCATTGACCAGATGGTACAACTACTAGAGAAGAACAGCATTTTAGTCCCGAAAAAAGGATGGCTCCTCTAGTTTAGATGGAAAGGAGAAATGTCATGATTTAGTAGTAGGTACCTATAATTCCTTGTCTTTTATCATTGATTCATGGGATTCTAGACACATGGTAGCCACCAAATAGATCTTCTCTTGCATGCATTTGAATGCTAGCCCAACAGTTTGAATGGGGGATGATTCAGAAATACAAACCAAGGGGATTGGTAGGATTGACTTAGAGAATGGTTTCTTTAGTGATTTTTTGTATGGACTAGAACTTGCAGCAAATTTGTTGTTAGTATATCAAATTTCCCATATACGAGAGGCAAATATAGTTACTTTCACTCAAGACATGGTAGAGATTGCATAAATCTCATCAAACCAAGTCATTGCAATTGGGTATGTAGACCACCATGAGAGGATTCTCTCACATGCCAATGATATTTCCAAGCTATGGCATGATAGGTTTGGTCACATGAACTACAAGTACCTCCAAGCACTACACAAATATGAGATGGTTGAAGGACTTCCACAAATGAAATCATCAAATGGAGCATGCATTGGGTGTGTAGTTGGGAAGCATACAGAGCGAAGCTATGAGAAGGGTATGGAAAGGAGAGCCACACAACCACTTAGGTTGGTGCATTCAGATCTGATAGGTTCTATTCCCACTCAATCATATGGTGGATCAAGGTATGTACTTACATTTATTGATGTTTACTCAATATTTTGCTGGGTGTACTTCCTCAAATTAAAGTTTGAAGTTTTTGAACAATTGAAGATTTGGAAGGATTTGGTATAAAATTAGAGTGGGAATAAGATTAAGATACTTAGCATTGATAATGGGAAGGATTATTTAAACAAGAACCTACAACACCTTTGTGAGGAGTGTGGCCTCCAAATGCAACACTCAACTCCCTACACACCACAACAAAATGGTGTGGCAGAGAGAAACAATACATCTCTCAAGGAGATGGCCACTTTCATGATTGAAGCAAGGGATATAAGTCCCAAGAGATGGGATGGGACATTAATTTTTCTTCACACATACAAAAAAGAGCCTTTCACAAATCAGTAAAAGGAAAGACTCCCTATGAGGCATGGTTTGGACATAAACCAAATGTCTCAAATTTCAGGATTTTTGGAACTACAACATGGGCTTGAATCCCTTCTGAAAATAGGTAGGCCTTGCAGCCACAAAGAAAGGAGTGAATCATGGTTGAGTATGGTGGGGATAAAAAAATGTTACAAACTCATTGAAACTTCCACACTCAATAAATTTTTTGAAATAAGTGTGCAATTCGATGAAGAACCAATACCATATTTTGAGCTTGCACCAGGGGAACGCTCTTCTCCTTAACTATTTGTTCATATAAGTGATGATACATGCTCTATTTTTTCTAACATAACTCATAATGATATGTTTTTAGATTATATTTATATATATGAGTCACCATCAAGGCCCGAGTGGGAAGAAAAATCATACAAGCTGCAGGGGAGTTGGTTGGACATAAACCAAATGTCTCACTGTTTCAGGATTTTTGGAACTACAACATGGGCTTGAATCCCTTCTGAAAATAGGTAGGCCTTGAAGCCACAAAGAAAGGAGTGAATCATGGTTGAGTATGGTGAGGATAAAAAATGTTACAAACTCTTCAAAACTTCCACACTCAATAAATTTGTTGAAATAAGTGTGCAATTCGATGAAGAACCAATACCATATTTTGAGCTTGCACCAGGGGAACGCTCTTCTCCTCAACTATTTGTTCATATAAGTGATGATACATGCTCTATTTTTTCTGAAATAATTGATAATGACATGTTTGTAGATTATATTTATATACATGAGTCACCATCAAGGCCCGAGTGGGAAGAAAAATCATACAAGCTGCAGGGGAATTGGTTGGAAATCCCCAAGAGCCTAGGAAGACTAGATCTCAAACTAGTAATGCTTCCTTTGCAAGTGATAGTTCTCTTTTTTTATCACTGTTATATTATTATTAGATATTATCCAAATACATATCAGTAGGATTTTAATGAACCAATATGTAAAACAACAATGGAAGAAGAGTTCCATTCTCTCTAAGAGAATGAGACATGGGGATTGCTTCCCCTTCCTCCCAAGAGGAAACCTGTTCAATGCAAGTGTATATTTCAAACCAAAATTGTTAGTGATGTTTCAGATGTGAAAAACAAAGAAATATTATTTTATAAGGGCTACTCTCAAGCAATGTTATCAAAACCCAACCGGTTTGGAAAAAAAACCCCGGTTTGACCGGTTTACAAGCTTCACCGAGTCAAATCATGCACTCAAACCGTTTTTGGCCGGTTCCATACAAAATTGGCTGGTTTCAAGGATGAACCACCCGGTTCCATACAAAACCACCCAGTTTTCTCCAAATCGTCCGGTTCAGAACAAAACCGGCCGGTTCTGTACAAAAACGCCAAGGACCCCCAAAAATAGCTAATTTCAAATTCTTTCAATAAAATAAAAAATAGGGTCCACGTGTGAGCTGTTTAATTGACTCACGACCCTTCTAATGTTATAAAAGGAGGATCCCACCCTCCATATCAATCACATTTAATTGTGAATGGACTTGGGCCCTCTTCCACAGTAAGAGGATGTGAACGTTGATGTTGTAGTTAGAAAAGTACCTCTGAGCCTATAAGGGAGTCAAGCCATGCTCTTGTTGAAGATGTAGATGATGAATCTAAGTCTGAGCATGAGGACTCAGATAATTATGATATATGATTAAAATCATTATATTGTAGATTCTAGAGTCTAGACTGTAGTCATATGCTTATATTTTGACTTTAGAGGCCATTTATAACCTCTTTGTTGATGTACTTTTCTTTAGTTATGTATTTGCAATTGATGTTTTTTTGGTTTTATATGCTCTTGCTATATACTTGAGAAACTTGACATACTTGTTTATAATGGTTTGAATTCACATGGATGCACATGGATATATATGTATTTTTTGAAAATATGAATGTTTTATGTATGTTTGCTCAACCGGTTTTTTGATCCGGTTTGTTTCCCGGTTTTTGTCCGGTTCCGGTCTGGTTCTGGTTCCCAAGGTCGACCGTTTCGACCACCGGTTCTGTTCTGATAACATTGCTCTCAAGTCCATGGTGTGGATTATACCGAGACCTTTGCACCGATTGCAAAGATGTACTCAATAAAACTAGTTCTAGAAATTGCAGCTAGTAAGGGTTGGCAAGTGCACCACATGGATGTAAAAAGTTAATTATTGTATGGTGATTTACATGAGGAGATATATATGCATAAACCTTAAGTTTTCCAAGAGGATCCTTCAATTTTTATTAGGTTGAATAAATCACTATATGGACTCAAGAAAGCCCCTAGGGCTTGGTATGCTAAAATGGATGCTTTCTTGCTCTCTGTTGGCTTCACTAGATGAAAATCAGATCCTAATTTATATTTAAAGAAACATGATGGTATTTTTCAGGTTATTTTTCTCTATTTTTATGACCTTCTAATTACAGGTAGTTGCACCACTTCAATTGGTTCAATTAAGTCATCTTTACACAGTGAATTCGCCATGATCGATCTAGGATTGCTAAGGTAATTTTTGGGCTTGGAAATTGAGAAAATTGAATGGGGAATCATGATGAGTAAACAAAAATATGCTTCAGACCTGATAAATAAGTTTAACATGTTTGAGTGTAAGGAAACCAACTCCCCTTTCTTTTTGGCATCAAATGTTTTGAATTTGGAAATTATCCATTGGTAGATATTACACTCTACAGGAAACTAGTGTGCAGATTGCTCTATCTTACACATACAAGAACAAATATATCTTATGTTGTAAGTGCTGTAGAAGAAAAATATGAACCAGCCACATGATCTCCAGGGTACAAATAATTTTGGGGTGCACTAGTCAACTAGTTCTTCACTTCAACTAGCTCGATTTTCTGATTCAGATTGGGATGGAGATCCTAGTGACAGAAATTCAAATTCAGTTTTTGAATTTATTCTTGATGAAGGCCCCATTTGCTTTTAAATTAAGAATCAGCACACCATTTCACTTTCATCAGCAGAGGCCACGTATAGGGCAGCAGTCAATGTAGCTACACAGTGTGTTTGGTTGGATGGAATTCTTCGGGAATTTGGTGTCACAATTCATTCTCCCACCTATTGGTTTATCCCACAATACTGAGTGGGGTGGATGAATAAATATTGACCCTTTTTCAATTAAAACACACAATAATAAATAATTAAGACACATATTTTATCATGGAAACCTCAAAGAGAAAACCACCAACACAAACTCATTAATAAGATGAACTTTACAAAATTGTTTATCTCCTACTATAGAAAGGATGCAAAGCACACCCTATGTTTTTCCTACAACTACAGACTAGGATTCTACAACACCCCTATGGTTTTTATGCATGCTTCTATAGAAAAGGATCCTACAACACCTCGTTCTTTAGCTATGACTGGAAAGGAGGCTTCGACCCCCTGCACACCTCTGGCCTACCCTAGCACCTGCCACCCTAATATGATTTTCTCATACTTTTGGAATAGCTGCAGACTCTTCACTTTGGACTCTATCAAACTTACTGATAGAGACTATTAATTCTTTACATATTCATTCATTGAAATACCCTATAATTACTTTGTATCAATGCAACTCTTCATTTTTGCGCTCTTTCTTTTTGGATCATGACTTTTTATTTATAGACACACCCAATCATCATCCAACTGCTCAATCATCGGATCTTCTTTAGTGCCAATGGAAATGTTTTGTTATTCACACGGCTCAGAATTCGTTTTTGCAGCCCTATTTATCATGGTGTGTTGTTAACGCACTCTCCTACTCGAGATACAATCTGGACCATTGATCTTATATTCGAATCTCTTCAGATTATTGATATACTCTACATATTTCTTTTTGAAATTGTATTTCCCCATCATGGTTTCCTCATCAATGAGTCCCCACTGTTGATCATCGTTGGGAATTTTCCTGACCGTTAACCTTCTATTTTGCACGATGCAGGATGTTGATTGTCCGTTTTTTCATTTCCACATGCTCCTTTCCACAAGATTCTTTCCGCAAGTTCCTTTCCGCACCGTCGATATGTTTTAGTAGACCTAATATTGGCCATCTGATCATTCCATATTGCGGGATGTGAGATGTGGGATGCCCGACCAACTTTCCAAAGTTGTCTCCCTACAACTTTCTTTCCACATGTTCATTTCCGTACCATTGATCTGCTTTAGCAAAACTAATCTCAAACATCCAATATTTCTATATTGTGCGATGAAGAATGTGGGATACGGGATGCTCGACCAACTTTCCTAAGTTTCCTCCCCACAACTTTCTTTCCACATGTGGCTTGCGGGATGTAGGATCACACTTTCCTATTTTAGACTTCCACAATTTCCTTTTGCAACTTTGTTTCCACATTTTCCTAGACCATTAATTTCCTTGTGGATTTACCCCTAACCGTCCATCTTGATATTTTGCAGAACTTTGGATTTTCTTCCTAACTTATGTAAACTTGATATTCACTATCAGATCTAGTGCAGGTTGCTCCCCAACCATCCATTCTATAACTAATGTAGAACTTTATCTTTTCCGCCTAACTTATGTAAAATTGATCTTCACCACCAGATCTAGTGTGGGATTCTTCCTAATCATTGATTTTAGATCGAGTTCGAATCTCACTATGATTTTGTGGATCTACACGATTTCTTTGCAAACATCCTCTGCGACAGTTCTTTCAGCAACAACATTGGATGATCGATCTTTAGCCATTAAACTTGCTATAGGGTTATTCATTTGGCATTCACCTTGCAACCTGTAACCTGTAATAGGGTTGTTCCTTTTTTATTATGGATACCTGCAACCTTCAATCTACCACCATATCCAACGGTTCTTCCTTTGTCATTTGTGAACACCTTTGACATCAATGATAACTATATAGTCAACAATATCCTACTTTGGAATTGATGGCAACCTATGCACATTCTCCCCCTTTAACAACAATGACAAAGGAACCTTTTTGTCTCATAGCTACCCCTGTTAGCAATTCTCCCACTAAGATTGAGCTTTCTCTTTTTTGTACTTTTGTAACGGAATTACTCCCATTTTCTATCTAAGACGCTCAAAGGCTTCCTTAGGTAGTGGTTTGGTGAAAATGTGAGCAATCTGTTCTTTTGTGTCAATGTATTCTAATTTGACATCTTTCTGAGATACCTATTCTCTTAGATACTGATACTTGATTGGTATATGTTTTGTCTTAGAATGCAAGATAGGATTTTTAGACATATTTTTGTTATCACATTTGATCACTATTAGATGTTCATATTTTACAAGTAGATCTTCTAGGGTTTGTCTCATCCAAATAACTTGAGTGAAACATGAGGCAGCAATAATATATCCTAGTTCTACTATAGAAAGTGAAATAGAGGATTTTTTTTTACTTGACCATGATACTAAACAATTTCCCAGAAAAAATGCTGCTCCACTAGTACTTTTTCTACCATCAACACTTCCTTCCCAATATGCATCAATAAACACCTTTAAGGTAAAGTCTTGTCCTTTCAGATACCATAAACCATACACCATAGTTCCTTTTAGATATTGAAAATAATTTTTACTATGGTTACATGTGTTTCATTGTGAACTTACTGTAATCTAGGTACCAATCCAACAGCTTGCTTCACATCTAGTCTTATTGTTATTACATATAACAGATTGTCTATCATGGATATAAACATGGTATGATCTACTTCCAAATATTCATCATCCTTACTTAACTTCCAAATGGTGACCATTAGAGTACCCATAGGTTTGGAATCTTCCATTTTAAACTTTTTCATCATATCTTTGATGTACTAAGTTTGAGAGATGAAAATTCCTTTGTCTATTTGGTAAACTTGCAATCCTAGAAAGAAATTTAATTCCCCCAACATTGACATTTTGAATTCTTTCTTCATTTCAAAGGAAAAATCTACACTTAGGATTTTAAGATTGCTTCCAAATATGATATCGTCCACATATACAACAACAATGATCATGTTTTTATCTTCGATATTTAGGTAAAGATTACTTTAAGTGGCTCCTCTTTTAAAACCTTGTTGTTTTAAGTAGCTATCTAGTCTTGAAAACCATGCTATCGGATATTTTTTGATACCATAGAGAGCCTTTTTTAGTTTATAGACATAGTCATTGTTCTCTCACAAGAGAAACCCTTGAGGTTGTTCAATATATACTTCTTCTTCTAGTTTTCCATTTAGGAATGCAGACTTGACATCCATTTGATATACTTTGAAGTTTTATGGCATGACAGTTCTAAAAAAATTATGATTGCTTCAAGTCAAGCTATAGGAGCAGAAGTTTCTTCAAAATCAATACCTTCCACTAGTGAATACCCCTTACAAACCAATCTTGATGTTTTCCCTATTACTTGTCCATCTTGAATGAACTTTTTTTTAAAAATCCATTTGGTTCCTACAATGTTTTTATCTTTAGGTCTTGGGAAAAGTTCCTAGGTCTCATTTTTCTCAATCTGGTCTAGTTCTTCATACATGTCTTTGACCCATTTATCACTTTTACTGGATTCTGTAAAGTTCTTAGGTTCTACTATTAAGAGTAGGGCTTGTTCAACACTTGGTAGTTGTCTTCTTCTTTTAGCTCCAGCATTTTTATCACCCATGATCTGTGATTCTGGATGATCCTTTTGTATCCTTTTAGATGTAGCTTTAGTGTCAGGTCTAGGGAAGTCTTCTTCATCTTCATGTGTATATTCCTCCTCTTTGTCTTTTTTTTCATTATGAATGCTCTTGTTTGATTTTGTAATTCTTCTATCTTATCATCACATGTATTAATATTGTTAGGATATTCATCACTTTCTACAATTTTAGGTAACCTTTGATTGAAACATCTATATGCCTTTTTGGTGGATGAATATCGTAGAAAGATCTTTCATCAGTCCTACAGTCAAACTTTCCAAGGTCATCCTCATTTATTTTGATGTAACAGTTACTACCAAACACTTTAAAATATTTGACTGAGGATGGTCTTCCATATCATAATTCGTAGGGGCTCTTGTTCTTTTTTCACTGTGAGTTTCCCTTTGTCAAGTATGTAAACAACTATGTATACATCTTCTCTCCAGAAAAGAATCTGACAGTTTTTATTCATTAAGCATTGTTCTAGCAGCTTCTTGGACTGTTCTTTTTTTCCTTTCAACGACCCCATTCTGATGAGGAGTTTTTGCATATAAAATTTGTCTCTTAATTCCATGATTTTCATATAATTCATTGAACTCATTGGAAGTAAATTCTCCCCCATTATCTGATCTAAGACACTTGATTTTCATATCAGACTCATTTTCAGCCATTGCCTCGAAGATTTTAAATTTTTCAAAGGCATCTGATTTTTATTTAGGAATTCCACCCATGTCATCCTTGTGTAATCATCAATGAGCAACATGAAATAGTGATCTCCTTGAAGTATTTTAGTTCTTGCTGGTCCACAAAGGTATGTTTGCATTATTTCCATAGGGTGTGAGGTCATATGTTATTCTAGTTTAAAACTGACTCTGTTTTGCTTCCCATGTTGACAATGTTTACATATAGATTTTAGAGGAACTACAATTTTTGGTAGATCTCTTACAACTTCCTTTGTGTTTATTTTGGAAAGATTGTCAAAACTTAAATGTCCCAATCTTTTGTTCCATAACTAACTTTCATTTACCATACTTAACTAGATTAGGTTTTCATTTCTAAGATGTATACATTGTTTTCATTTCTCATAGCGATATCAATGACCTTTCCTGATTTGTTTTTCTTGATTTCACATTTTTCTTAGTCAAAGATACAAATGTGTCCTTGTTCACATGTTTGACTTACATTGAGAATATTTGGCTTGAGGTTTTCAACTAGTAAAACATTTTCTTCTTTGATATTGCTGTTGACAACAACTGTTCCTTTGTCGATTATTTTGGAAGACAGACTGTCTCCAAAAGTGATTTTTCCCTTATTACCCTTTAGTGTTACGAATTTTTCTTGAGTCATTGGTCATATTTTTTGAACAACCACTGTCTAAGTTCCATAATTTTTGGCTTTTGGTTGCACATAACACAATCATGGAACTTTCCATTTCTTCCTTCTCTTTCCAATGCTTCTTTTGTTTGGTGTTTTAAGGTTTGATTGCAACAGTATTCCTTGTATGTGTCTTCAGTTTACAATCTCTTGCCATATGTCCATGGTTATTACATTTATAACATTCTATGTCATATTTTTGAAGTAATGTAATTTCAACTCATTACTTGATGACTTATTCTTGAATTCAGAAACCTTTCTCTTAGTTCTGCAATTTAAGGATTTATGACCAAAATTATTACAAGCAAAGAAGTGACCTAAAAATATTTGTAGATATTTATTTGGTCTCTTAGGTGCTGTATTATTTGTATTATTTTCTTGAGAAATTAAGCCATCTTTCTTGCTTCTTTTATTTTTAGCTGGAGACTTTAGTACTTCAACATATCTTTCCTTACTTACCTCTTGATTTCTGACAGGAAATATCACTGGCTTCTTTTCCTTACAAACCCCAAACAAGACCTATCACCTGATGGTCTTTTCCTACTCAGAATGTCATCTAAAATACATGAGCTATTCTCAAATTTGTTTTGATAGATCCTTCATCAAGATTTCTCTTGAATTGGATGATTTCTTCTGCAATCTTTTCAGACTCCTATATTCTTCTTTTGATATGTCACTGATATGTAGGTTTAGTTCCTCAATGTTTTTGGCATCTAGGAGTTGAGCTTCCAACTGACTGATTAGAATATTTGACTGTTTGTTCTTTTTCCTACATTTCTCAATTTCGTCATGGGCACTAATGAGTTAATCTCTTAGGTATACGTCTCCTTCAATATCTGAGTCACTATCTGAGGCTTAAGTATCTAGTCCCATGAATAAAATTTCAGTTTCTTCAACTTCACTTCCATATGAATATACACTATCTTCCATGGTGTAAAAAAAATTCTTTTTCCCATGGTATTTCCTGATTTATCCATTTTCAACTTCGAAGTTTCCTTTTCTTCATTCTCATCTTGTTTAGTGTAGGTGCATTTAGAGGTGAAATGTCCAATCCTTCCACAATTAAAACAATTTAAGGGTAAATTCCCTTTTTATTTTCCAGTTCCTCTCCCAAGTTTATTAATGAAAAAGGATTCCTCATGATTTGGGTTTTCTAATTGATTTTTTAAGGAGGATTTGAAAGCTAATTCTTTTCTTGAAGATCCATTTTGTCCTATTCTCATCTCATAAGCAGTGAGGATTCCATGTAGTTCATCTATTGTTACCTTTTTAAGATCATCTCACTCTTCTAAAGTGGATACCTTTGGATCATATCTCATTGGTAATGTTATTAGTACCTTGCTTACCACTTCCTTCTCTTTTAATTTTCCTCCAAGGCCTCTGATCACATTAACAACTTCATCTACACGAAGAAGGTATTCACCAATATTCTCTTCTTCTTTCATTTTCAGACTTTCAAATTGACCTTTATACGTTTGGAGTTTAGATTATTTGACCTTAGATTCTCCTTCATAGATAATTTTCAACTTGTCCCATGCTTGTTTGGCAGATCTGCATTGCATCACTTTATTGAATATCGAGTTGGTTAAACCACTTAAGATTGCATTTAAGGCTTTGTAATTACCTTCATATTCACCTAGTTCAACTATGTATATAGGGTATTGGCTTCCTATTTTATGATCTTGTTAGGCTACTTCCCAAACCTTCCATCTTAGGGACATCAGATGACACCTCATCCTTACACTCTAGTAAGTGTAATTTTCTCCAGTAAATAGTGGAGGTTTGTTAGTGGCCAAACCTTCTTGTTGATCCATTGTGATTTTTGGATGGGATATTCTTTCCAGTGGTTAAACTATTGTGAAGGAACCTTCTCTGATACCAATTGTTGGTTTATCCCACAATACTAAGAGGGGGTGGGGTGAATCGGTATTCACCCTTTTTAGATTAAAACACACAATAATAAACAATTAAGACACAGATTTTATTGGGAAAGCTCAAAGAGAAAACCACCAACAAAAACTCATTAATAAGATGAATTTTACAAAATTGTTTATCTGCTAGTACATAAAAGATGAAAATCACACCCCAGGTTCTTCCTGCAACTACAGACTAGGATGCTTCAACACTCCTATGGTTTTTATGCCTGCTTCTACAAACAAGGATGCTATGACACCCTGTTCTCCAGCTATGACGGGAAAGGAGGTTTCGACCCCCTACAGACTTATGGCCTACCCTAGTGCCACCCTACCACCCTAATTTGATTTTCTCAGACTTTTGGAATAGTTGCAAACTCTTCACTTTGGACTCTATCAAACTTATTGACAGAGACTATTAATTCTTTACATATTCATTCATTTAAATAACCCATACTTACTTCGTATCAATGTAACTCTTCATTGATGTGCTCTTTCATTTTGGATCATGACTGCTTATTTACAGACACATCTAATCATCATCCAACCACTTAATCATCGCATATTCTTAAGCAATGGCAATGTTTTGTTCTTCCCATGGCTTAGAATTCATTTTCGCAGCCTAGTTTATCGTGGTTTGGTGTTTCCATACTCTCCTTCTCCAGATACAATCCAGACCATTGATATTATATTCGAATCTCTTAGGACTGTTGATATACTCTACATATTTCTTATTGAAATCCTATTTCCCCAACATAGCTTCCTCATCAACGAATCCCTACCATTAATCTTCATCAGGCATTTTACTAACCATTGATCTTCTATTTTGAGTGATGCAGGATGTTGACTGTCTATTTTTTCCTTTCCGTAAACTCCTTTCCGAATGCTCCTTTCTGCAAGCTTATTTCTGCAAGTTGCTTTCTACACCATATATCTTCTTTAGTAGAACTAATCTCATTCATTCGATCTTTCCAAATTGTGGGATGCAGGATGCCTGGCCAACTTTCCAAAGTTTCCTCCCCAAACTTTCTTTTCGCATGTTCCTCTCTACAATGTTGATATGCTTTAGAAAAACTAATCTAAGCTATCTAATCTTTCAAGATTACAGGATACAGGATGCAGGATGCTCGACCAACTTTCCAAAGTTTCCTCCCCACAACTTTCTTTCCGCATGCGGCTTGCAGGATGCTGGATCACACTTTCGTATTTTTGACTTCCACAACTTTGATTCTGTACTTTCTTGGATCATTGATTTCCTTGTGGGTTTACCCCTGAATGTCCATCTTGATCTTTTACGAAACTTTATCTTTTTCGCCTAACCTATGTAAACTTGATCTTCACTGTCAGATCTAGTGTGAGTGGCTCCTTGACTGTCTATTCTAGAACCAAGGCATAACTTTTTCTTTTACACCTAACTTATGTACACTTTATCTTAACTTCTATATCTACAGTGGGATGCTTCCTAATCCTTGATTTTAGATTGAGTTCGAATCTCACCATGATTTTGCGTATCTGTATGATTTCTTGTCGAACATCCTCTGCGACAATTATTTCAACAACAACATTGGACGATCGATCTTTAGATGTTCAACTTGATATAGGGTTATTCATTTGTCATTTACCTTGTAACCTGCAACCTATAATAGGGTTATTCCTTTGTTATTAAGGATACCTACAACCTTCAGTCTGTCACCATATGCAATGGTTCTTCGATTTTCATTTGTGAACATCTTTGACATCAGTGACAACTATATAGTCAACACCACCAACATTTGAGTTGACAATCAAAGTGCCATAAAATTATCTACTAATACAGTGCATAGGAAGAGGACAAAGCACATTGAGATCCATATGCACTACATTCTAGGCTTAGTGCATGGTAGAGTGATTTCACTACTGTATTGCCCATCCATCTAGCAAACTGCTAATATTTTCACAAATACTTTTACTAAGAAGAACTTCACTTACCTGGGTTATTTTCTTGGGTTGAGCGATGGATGGTGATAGTTTGATAATCTCTGGAAACAGTGAGTCGGTTCTCTAGAGAGCGTTGATTGTTTAACTAAACATATGTCCCAACCAAAAGTCATTCTATTGTCCGAAAGGAATAGAATGCAGGAGGAAAAATTCATTTTATTTTTGTTTTACTTGGAAATACTTACTTCCCTTGTGAAAATTGGAAATAATTCCCCAACGTAACTTCAAGTAGTTGGTGAGCTAAGTCAATAATTTGGTCCCATTTTATCTTAAATGACAAGAAGATCCAGAAATACATCTGCAGAGTTCGAATAGTGATGCAGTAAGCTTTTTAACCAATCAATGACTCAACCAATTAATAGGAAAATTGAATAGCATGAAGAAGTGATTTTTATTAAAATTTAACCACAATTTAACTGTAAAGTCTACAAATGAATCACTATGAAAACTAATCATATTTCTAGGTACATTACATTCAATAAGTCTCTTTCTTTGTATCTACACAAGAACTTGCCACATCTAATGGCTACGAATCTTCTCTGCACAGTTTGACCCAATGTTTAACATGGAAAATGGGGGACAACCTTCCTTCAAGCTAGGGGTAACATCATATATCTGAATTAAGCTTCTAGTTTTTCTTATACTCGATACCAAACTTATTTTTATAATGGTAGATATACATGGCATCTTTCCACCTAAATTCCATATTCACTGAAGCACCAATAATTTGGTTATTCCTATTGTCTTATTTTTCGTAGTAAATCATACAACACAACATAGAGACCTTTCCCAATAAGGTTTTTCTTCTTAGTTTTTTCATTTAAACAAATCGGTGGATAATCTTCAGGATTTGTGTTGAAAATTTACTCGTCCACTACCAGGCCTATTTTTATAGGTTTGAGCTTCAATCCTAGACTCTAAGACCTCCGGTGATAAAATCAGCCTTGGTAGATGCATTTTAAAGATATCTGAATTCATATGCATAGATGAATGAGATATATGATATCATTAATTTTCAAAAAAGAAGTTTGATAACCATCTTTTGATAAAGCAGGTCTATAGGAATCTTCCTAGTTTTTGGAAATCTCGAAATCAACCATGCACACCTAGTTTTCTCTATAATCATACATTATGAAGTTTTCCATCTTGGGAATTCAATGACATTTTTGATCGGATTTCGGCTCCTCCAATGAACACAATGGCAAGGTTCTATTTCAGGAATGGATTGAGGCCCGTGAAACCCAGGATTCTGTATGCCATTTATGAGATACAAGATTTGGTGCAGACCAGCATAAAAGATAAAGAAATGAGAGGTTGTCGTAAGAATATCAAGAACAAATCCTCAAAAAGAATCACTCACGACAAGCAATCCAGTACAGGTAGAGAAACTGAATCTTGAATTATTCCTTTGGAATACATTGGAATCATTACTGTGTCTTTGAAGCAAATGCTCTTGGAGATCGAGAATTCTCGTCTTGGTGAATCGACGATTGGTATTTTTCTCAGGGTCAGTAGCTATGCAAATGATTTTAGATTGATCGACATCAACCGAGACCGAATATACATCTATGGGATCCTCTTTGGGCGTTGGATCTTCAATGAAGGAATCCATATATGTTGATGATGGTTCATAATTTATAACCATGTGAAGCGAACCCGAGAATTTACCTGGTGATGCGTGATGCTACTTATGGCCTATGGCTATGTGTCCAAAAAGGATTTGATCCCAGATTATCCTACCTGAAAATCCCAGAAGATAAGAAAAAATCCATCCGCATATGTCATTCACTCCTGATGGAATTACCATCAACCGTATTAGTAATGGCCTGTTAACACCCAGCAATCTATGAATGCGTCAAAGAAGTGCTCGTCCAAATGATATTCGTATTCTTTTTCACTCCCTTAATGTAGATTATCCGATCTAACTCAGAGTGTGAAATGGAAATAGTCATAAAATCTACCTTATCTCCATACCATGATCCTAGCCTCTTTTTCAGGACGCTTCAATCCTTATCGTATTGAACACGATAGCCCCCTTCTCAGGAGTCGATTGGTATGAGGATTCAGCTCATCATGGTTAAACTCGGTATAGATTTATTTTTCTCTGTATAGAAATGGACAGAAGTATTTCTGCTCTCAATTGCTGCACATTACTTCATGATTTGTCGAGATCATCCAAACAGTAATTAATTTCTTATAGTCGGTTATGATTGCGATGGTTTGGTTTGCAGGTAGAGTTGTATAAGCGATGGGTAGTATCATGGATCAAGTCTATGGAAGAGATTTCCTGATCATAAAGAGAGTGAATATGCACATGAATGGTAACTTTTTTACTCAAAAGACTAATCCACATCCTAATGATTTGTCGATTCAGTGGTGAAAGGATGAATGCACATAAAAGGATTCTACTTGTTATTTTTATTTTTTTATGTTTTATTTCGTCTATTTGATTCGTTTATTTCAATATTTTTGCGGGGGTTGTTTCCTGTACTTTTTGTTGTTCTAAATTGCAGGTTTCGATCAAAGGGTGAATTGTTTTATAACTTATTTCAAATATTTTTAGAAAAACTAAGATTAAAATTAGAAAACTAATTAAAAACAAAGAAACATTTTTTTAACTTTATTCCTCGTAAAATATTTAAAATAATTCATATGGAGGAATTTATTTTATTTTATTATTAATTTTATTTTTTTAATTCTTAATAAAAATAAAAATGAAAGTTTTCTAAAAAGGAATCTAGAAAACAACAAATTAAAAAACTTAAAACCTATCTACTCTATTCTAAATGGAATTTACAACCATTTCCGTGTAGTGAAATTTTCACTCGAACTATACATGCAAAAGAAGTAAAAGAATGTTCACATACGATTTTACAAAATGAAATATAACATGTACAAAAATATGTGATATTAAGTGTTGTAAATGTAATTTAACAAAATAAAAACAAGAACAAAAATAATCTAACCTACTACTTACTTGAAACCATTCTTTGATGTAGCTTCCAAAGGTGTGATGTTCTTCCTTGTTTTGATCACTCGGAATCCCTTCTTCATCCTCCTTGATTTCCTTCTCACACGATTGTTCCTCATGCGATGTACATAATTCATCAAATGTTGATTCTTCCTTGTTTGCTTCAGGAGGAATGATTACATATTTTGCTGCTGTCAAGATCTCATTTTCTAGAGAAGAGGAGATTCCAAATTTTGCTAGGATCTCAGTGAGTTAGTCTAGACTTAAGCTCATCGTAAAACCATCTTATTAAAATCAAATCAAATTCTAGAAAAAAAAATGAAAAACGAGTACATGATAAGTGCAAAAATAGTACAAAACGTGTGCAAAATCAAAATAAACAAGTGGAAAATGAGTACAAGACCAAAACCAAAACTCAACAAGTACAAAATCCAAAGAAATTTTTTATGAAATCAAAGCTAGTGCATAATAAAAGAAATCCAAACTGACACTACAAGAATGCATATGCAAAATAATAAACTAAAGGAACACTTGCATAAAAACTCGGATAAAAGAAGTATTCTTGCAAAAAATGAAAGAACAACCTTGCAGGAAAAGTAAACAATTTGAAGAAAAATAAACACTCTTACATGAAAAGTAAATCATGATTATGAATAGGAAATGTATTTGCATCCAAAGGGAACACCAAGGTTTTGGGGTGACCCACTAAAGTGGATGCGTCAGGTTGTTACAGCATAGAAATTTCTGCAGTAAACTCATCTTTGCATCTTATAGTTTCCCATCCCCCTTGTTGTGTAATATGAAAGAAATCTATCTACCTACCTAAACTCTAATCCCCTTTTAGCACATTCCCGAAAGCGACACCAAATTTTTGGTGAAAAATATTAAACAATTAATGACATATCCAAGAATTTAAATCGTCAACCTGAGGAGAGCGTAAACTTGTGAGATATAGGAAAAATATATGCAGGGTTAAAGTAACACTAACTTAATCTAATATTCTATGAGACTGAAATTAAAAACACATGCGACTGAAATATAAGAAAACATATGCGACTGAAATTGAATCTAGTCTACAAAAGCAAGGAATTGCATGAAAATGATTCTAATCTAGAAAAGCATGAAATTGCGTAAATTAAACTCGGTAAAGAAATCATGAAATTAAAAAACGAAAAACTAAACTATAACAAAACACATGTGACAAATGATAAGTAACAAATGAAAAATGATAAATAGATGTGAGCTCACTAAAAATGTATATTAACAATTCATAAGAAAGAAATCCAAATTAACATGAGAGAGAGTAAAAGGATTTGCATTATAGCATCATCTCCATAATAATCAAAATCCACTCGATGATTAACTCTCGAAAGACATCAATTGTTTCTCTACTTCCACACCACTAGAGAGGCCTTTACCAAAATGAGGAAAGAACCCTCTTATTTATACATGAATGTTTTAAATAAGAAGATAAACAACTCATAATTACAGATCCACTTTTTTTTCAACCTATCCCTTCAAATCCTCCAATAGATCCACTTTTATCTCAACTTATCCATTCAAATCCTCCATAATATATTATATAAGATATTCTATCTCCGTGATATTATCCTTGAAACTATATTGAATTCTCTCTTTCAAATCTTGAAAAGATGGAGAAAAAATTTGGGAAATTTTTGAATACTTGTTGGTTGAAAACTTCAAATATCCCTACATTAAAATGTTCACACAAATATTTGATATATATATGAAAAATATATTAATTTCTAATATTTAATCAAGAATTCTCTTTAAAATTCTCAAAACAAATAATTTGGAAAATGTTAATGCAAACCCATATGTATTATGAAAGTGATGGAAATTAATCATTTTATGGAAGGAATAAAGGTGACAAATGGTATATTAAAGATGAATAAATTTTTTTATTTTGCGACCAAACAACTAGAAGTGATCTAATTGATGGGGATCAGAGCACAACTGAGGATAATTAATGACCAATTGGGGTGAACTAGTGGCACTTTGAGTGGGTTCCTATAAAATAGGGATTGATCCATGGAGCTCCAAAATGCGCGCAGAAAGGTGTAGTAAGTGGAAAATGTCCACTAGTCATGTCCCCCATGCACTCGTGAAGTGATGAGACCTCCTAAGCTAGGGAAATTAAACAAATATAATTTATGTGGTAAAAGGAGACAAAGGTAGGATTAATAATAATCATAACACCCCTCTTTAATCATAACTTGGATAATGTATTCCCTAGTAACTAAGTCCGAAGGTCACCCATTATAATCTAGATGCAAAAATTATTTGTCCATAAAAATTGAGGAAAAAAGCAAAACCGCATAGGGAAAATCATTCCTAAAAAATGGACATGGTGTTACCCATAAATCTCGTCATCATCATGTGTTGAGGTCCAAAACACCAACAATTGTCCTCAATTCCTAGAAAGAGATGTTGGACATTGGCCCAGAACTCTGATTTTCCATATTTTAGTCCAGCACCACTTTTTCCCTTAATGAAAAAGGCATTACCCTCTTCAGTAACGCTCATTGTCTCTTGACAATAAGTGGTTCCATCGCTTCCTTGATTTAATCAAATATTGGTTTCACCCTGGTAACACTTTGTCTGCATGGAAGAAAAGTGGTGCTCGAGTCAAAAAGAGAAAAAGAGAAGATTCACGAAGCTTCTTGAAGGAATACTTTGTGGCCCCCTCATCCCTACTCTTGTGGACCACCTAGACTCCATATCCCCCCTAGTAGGATTTTCCTTCCACCTCACCCAAAATTTTCTCAACCATCCCTACCCTCCCAAGGCCTGCAAAACCTGGCCCATACCCCATGGTTGAGAGAGAGAAAATTTATGATGTTGCATTAAGATTTTGGACAAATATATGGTGAGCATAGGAGGAGTAAGTTGGATATTTTGAGGACAAGGAATAGCATGTGAAGGAGCATCACAACACTAAGGAAAAATGTTGTAAGCTTTCTTCTTCATTTTTAATGCAAAGTTGGTTCCTTTCCATTAAAATGTGTTATGTTTCAATCATTCATTTTACTACTGGATCCCTTAGTCACTAGTATATAACTATAAATTATGTTATGGTACCTTTGATCTTTCTTGTCTATGTGATGTGTTTGTGTAGTAAAATCATTGGAGATTCATCACCATAGGAGACACTTACATCATACTACAGAACAACCAAATGATTCACTCTAGATATATACAAGCCCTAGGAGAACTCTTCCATCCTTGTTGTTTACTCATCTGTTATAGATCTCAACCATTCAGTCCTAGAGGAACAACTCTTGTCCGCAAGAGGTGCATTTTTTCTAGAAACAAATTTGGATACCATACTAGGGAAGAGTCTTCAGCACATCTGATATTCCTTGGTTTTCAAACTCTTGTCTGAAATCCAAATTCCAACCTTTTAGTGATCAAATCTACTAGGTTTTCTAGTGAGATTTTGGATCATTTTGGCCATATCTGAGATACTATTGCTTTTTGTACTTAATTTTGATTTTAATTTTATGATTTGATGCCAACATTTCAGCACTTAACTCTCTTTGTTTCGCCATTTTCTTTGTTTTTACATCTACAATAGTATCGCTCTTGCAAAGAGAACAATAGGAAGTGCCACCGCCCTTTCATAGTGCACATTAAGTAGTGGCATCACTCTATCATAGTGGAAAAAATGCGGTGTTGAGCTTATAAAGCTTTTTCTTCAACCCTCATCAAGGGGTGCCAGGTAAGGTTTTCACACCCTTGTGATTTCAAAACTAAGTATATTTTCTTTTTCTGTTTTGTGTGTTTTTTGGGATTTATTCTTGAGATAAGAATTGTTAAATCCAAAGTCTGATAATCGTAAATGCTTGATTTTCTTTGATTCAAAGAGCTAGGTTACATCCATGTTTTTAGCTACTTGTATGCTTGGTTTGATTTTCAAAAGGAGTGCTTGGAAGTTAGTAGAGTTATAGCTCTTTTTACTATTTGATCAAATTGAAAATGAAGATTTTTGTTTTGGCTTTTTCTTTCATTCTTCATTAGTTTATGAAAGACTTCTTTTTTTCTTTTGATTCAAAGAAAAAAAATTGTTGAGATTTGATTATAATTTTGTTTAAAGATGAATTGTTGGAACATTGACTAGCTTCATAAGCTTTCAGATATCCATTTCCTTTTTTTCTTTTATACACTCATATCTCTTCAAAAGAAAAAACATATCATAGTTGTAAGTTAGATCTTTTCATTTTTTGAAGAAAATTGAAAAAGTTCTTAATGTACCTTTTAGTGCTAATGTCTTTCTTTTTAGGAAAAGAGATCTCTCTTCGTTCTTTCTTTCAAAGATAAGTGTAGAGGTGTGTAGGATCCTTGGTTTTGACCCCGATGCACTAATCATACCTGATATATATATTGTATCTAATCATGGTGTGGAGCTAAAGGCAAAAGCCCCACCATCGATTTGGTTTTGTTATGTTCGATGATTGGAACTGTTACCGATGGTATGTCGGGATATGTAGCATACATATTAAGTTATGGCATCATGTAACTATGCATTTTAATTAAATAACCCCAACTAGCTATATTCACTGCAACCAAATTGAAAAGGGCATGATTTCTAAGGATAAGGTGGGGGGGATGTTAAACCTGAGCCTATGGGGGAAAAGCCATGTGTCACCACCCTCTTTGTTTTACTTACCTTCCCTTGTCTCATCCAACTACTACCTTTAATGTCTGCTGAGTAGTTGAGGTAGTTATTGCTGGGAAGTGGTGGGTGGCAGGACTGTCAGTCTTTGTCACACGCTCACTCCACCCGCCATCTCTCCACCTTCACATGGGTAAGGAAAACACCACTACACCACTCTCTCTCGTCGGTTTTGTTCATTCTCGTGTAGAGATGTTTTGCTCTGTTCACCTTCTCACGCACAGGGGGTTCAGATGGTTTTTCTCACGTAGAGCTGAGTTAAGAAGAATGTGATTTCTAATTCGGGATTCATTCTCCCCTTTTCTGTTTGATTGCTAGTCTGGGAGATGTTCACTCTCGTGTAGGAGATCATTTTCCTTTCTCACCATTGTCATACTGTGTGATATTTGGTTACTTAATCGCTGAACCGTGGTTGTTGTTCTCCTCTGATCAGTTGGGTTGTTGTGAGTACCTACATTGTGTGGGCTATGGTTTCACCCACATTTCGGTTGGATGTGGTTTTTCCTTGTGATTTGGGGTTGTTTTGTAATCGTTTTGGCCACAATAGGGCCAAGAACGATTATAGGTTCTTTTTCCCTTGTCCAAGCGGTGAAGTGCTTGTTTTGCTGCATGAATGCAGAAGTTGGTCTGCTGACTACATAGGAGCGGTGATGAGGACCTGATATGCTTGAGAAACCTGGTGTGTTTGGGAACCACACAGACAGAGCTAGTGGGATAGCTTTCTTCTCCACAACCCCTAAATAGCATTGGAAGGGAGGTCAGGGCCTGAGGGACTGCGTTGCAGAGAAATGATTGATTTCCTTGTGTTGGGTCTGTGTGGGTGTCCTAGAAGTCAGGATAGTTTTTTTGTAGGTGTCTTTAGCTCTTCAATGAGCTCACTAGTTTAGTAGTTATCCTTTCCCAGCTCCTAGATGGTCTGATAAACCCAACTGTGTTGGCTTGGCTGAATCATGTATCCTTGTGGTGTTGTTTTTCTTCGCTATGTGTAAGCCTGCTAGTTCCTTATTCCTTGGAAAATCATGCCCGGCTTGGGGGTGGAAGCGTTGTTGAGAGACTAAAGAGCACGTGGGCCTATGGTTGGGTGGAACGTTGCAGCGACATAGCTGGTTATAGGATATTTCTCATAAGATAAGTATTCTTACCTAACTTGTGTCTGCAACCATATTTACCACTGATGAATGATGACGTACATGTTAAATGACGATTGATATGTTTTTGCTTCCGTTGTGTATATGAATGATTATGCTTCATAATATGTTTTATGTTTTTAAGTATCATGCCTTAGCATTAGGTGTATGTATGTTCATGTTTATGGGGCTAGATGCCTATATGTTGGTGTAAAGTAGAGTCCTCTTGCCTGGTTGGAGGGTCGAGGACGTTACAAAATGCTATCAGAGATAGAGTTGCAGCATGGGCCTAAATGGGCCATGAAAGATCAGCTAACATAAGCAGTTTGTCATCTACCCAGCAGAAATTAGAAAATTTCGAGAAAATTTGGTTGAAAAATTCTCCAAGTTCCAATCTCGTCCGATCATCAGAGGACGAAGTGGGAACATCCTCCGATACAACAAAATGCTTAGTCAAAAGACCACCTGACAAGGGACCAGTGCAAGGAAATTCATGAAAATTTCTCTAAGTGTCCGTCAGCCGTCGATGGAGATCAATGGAAGTAGGAGCGGCAGCTATCGAGGGGATCAATCGAAGGCCACCAAAACGACGGCTCCATAGGGTTAAAGATCATCGAAATGACGGCGATGAGTAGTTTCTCAAAACATCGATACCATCGGCAGAGAAAAGACAAAGAGAAAATTTGTAAGAAAATTTCTAAGTCGTGAGGTCGTCGGCGATCGACAAAGTTTAGGTGATGGGATCGCCAATGCTTAGGTGATGGGGTCGCCGAAACGTCACCACCGTCCATGGGAATTAGAAGATGAGATCGCCGACAAATAGACGATGAATTTGTCGATGAAAAATCGACAAAGGAAAGAGAAATTCAGCGAAATTTAGAGGATGAATCGGTCGATGCGACGCCAAGAAAAAATTTCAAAATTTTTCCTATGTGTTGAATCCATCGACGATCGATGGAAGTTAGTTGATGAGATCTCCGATGGACATCATCAAAAAATATTAGAAGATCGAATAGCCAATGAACCTCAGAATATCTTAGTTGTCTGTGCGTCCGCCATTGTGGCTGGCTAGTGGACTATCCTTCCGACGGATAGTGGCTTCAATTGCCGATGCCACAGTAACTAGTGCTTCTGACAGCCAATGAGAAGAAAATTTTTAAGATTTTGTTTGAGTATAGGGTCATCAAAAAACTATTAAGGAACAAACCATCGATCGAAAGAATTCAAAGGATTGTAAACCCACGGTTGCGGCAGTCTAAGACACTATTCACCTGATGGATAGTAGGTCCGACAGTTGATAAATGTACACAAAACCTGCAGTGAGCTTGCTTTCCACCATTGCGGCTGCCCAAGGGACTGCGCACTCAATGAATGACATGTCTGACGGACGATACAGTGGAAAACCTTAGCTGATGAAACAGTCGATGGATAGACCTGGGCATCGCCATTACAGTTCAGAGGATTAGATCAGTACAGACCCGACACACCAAAGAGAAATAAATGAATAGATCGCCAATGAGCTAGTTGTTTTGACTGCCAAAGTGTTAGAAAGATAGTTGGGAAAAGGTCTGATTGGGCTAGAGGCGATTTGAGTTTTTTTAAGGGAACTCTTAGCAATTGTTTTTTTCAAGCAGTTTTGACTGTCTTTTAGTGGGATTTCAGCAGATTATCAATGGCCATAGGGATGAAAAGGAAGAATACTTTGTGTTTTAAACAAAACTGTTATTTATTATGTTTCTCCAGGAGAAGGTAAGTAGTTATGTTTTATCAAGGTATGTATCTAACAGTTTTCTATCTAACACATTTGCAAAATCATAGTCACCTTCAAGAGCAGTATTTCAAAAATTGTAGTTTGGTAAGTAAGTGGTGATTCAGTCATGAGGACCCATGATGGATATGATGCTCGGGATTATTACGAGCATGCAAGAGATGCCATGGGAGAAAATGTCCATAATGGAAATGATGACACAGAGTCTAATCGAAGGAGATTCCAAGAGACACCGTTAGATGTTGCGCCCACCATGAGAAGCTTGATTAAATCCCAGGAAGAGTAGCATTAGCTGAATGCTTCTATGTTGCAGAGTTTGACAGACTTGCAACCGAAGATAGACTCTGGACAAGGTACAGCAAGACCAAAAGGTAGTAAGAGTAGTACTAGGAGAAGGAGATGGACTTCTAGTGGGTCATCTGATTTTGAAGAATCCAACCGGGATACAAGCTCATCTTCTCGAAAAAGGAAAATAAGAAGACACCATAGGTATCACTCTCGGGATGAGTTTAAGAAAGTTAAACCTCCGACATTTGATGGTGAGATAAAGACTAGAATAGAGGCTGAATCTTGGCTTCTTAGGATAAAGAAGTACTTTCAAGTGTAGGATTATTCGGGAAACATGAAGGAAAGAGTTTCCATATTCAATCTCAATGGAAGAGAATACATTTGGTGGGAGCACTTCAAGCAGATAAAGAGGATCGGCGAGAGGAGATTGAAGTGGAAATAGTTCAAGAAGTATTTTAAGCAGAAATACCTCTCTGATAGGTATTATGATAATAAGATTAAGGAGTTCCATGAGTTGAGATTGGGACAACAGACCATGGATTAATATGAAAATAAGTTCTTGGAATTGTTGAGGTATGTCCGGTACATCAGAGATGAAAAAGTGAAGGTCCAGTGGTTTCTGAGTGGATTTCCTTAGTCTTACAAGTATAGAATTGAGTTTTATGAACCGAGAACTCTTGAAGAAGCCATAAGGAAGGCTAAGTATTGCTATGAGCAAAGAAAAGGTAAACCTGATTACCATAAGTCATGTAAAGACAAGAAGAATGAGAATTTTGAACAAAGGAGGAAAGGTTTAAAACCTTCTAGATTCGTGAACCAGCAGAAGCAGCCATCCCAAGCTGCGAGTAAGCCAGTTGAGGTTTCAGGAGAAAATACTAAGGATCGACAATAGGATAGAAGGCCACTCAAATGTTGGAAATGTGAAGGACCCCACCTACACAGATATTGTCCACTTGAGAATGAAAGTGTAAGGCCACCTTATAACATTCAAGAAGCAGAAATAGTGGGTCAAGTAGCAAGGGCAGTTCCTAGAATTTATGTAGCACTGGAGGACTGCTAGGCAGATCACCAGTCAACTGTGGTTGAAGTTGCAGGTAAGATTGTTGAGCAATCTGTTTCTATTTTGATTGACCCGGATTCTACTCATAGTTACATTACTCGTAGAGTAGTGGAGATTTGTGCTTTTAAGAAAGTAAAGCATAGGAAACCTTGGTTAGTTCAGCTAGCCACTGGAACTAAGAGAAAATTTAGTGAAGTGGTAGAGAAATACCCATTGGTCATGAATGGATTGGTCACTTATGTAGATCTGAATGTTCTACCGCGTGGTTCCTATGATGTTCTCATTGGAATGGATTGGTTAGAGGCTCATTGTAGAAGGAGCGAGTCGACATAAGTCGACTTGAACGAAGACCGACTTAGTCGATCAGCCGACTAAGTCGAGGGACCAACTTAGTCGATCAGCCGACTAAGTCGGTCGGCCGAGCAAACACAGTAATTAAGTCTGCTAACTAATAGTCGTGTCGGTTCACCGAACCGACAGGTAGTTATTTTTTGTAACTGTTTCTAACCTATATATATTAGGCTGTTGAGCCTCACAAGAAGTCAGTTCAGTTCTTGGCTTTGTACGATCTATTGAGAATAATATAATCTGTTTATCCTATCTGTTCTGTCTCTTGTATCTGTGTATATTTCTGTATATTTTTGTATGTATTATTGGTAACCTTATGTGATGGAGAAGTGTGTTGTGAACTTTGGTCGAGAGACATAATGTCTTCTTCCGGTGGGAGTTGGTAGTCGGTGAAGGTTTGTTCATGTCCTGATATGTCGCCACCGTCGTGGATCCTTGTAAATACTATTGTTTGCTGGGCATATGTATTTTTGCTTGCTTTCAGGGGAGTTGTTGTCCGTATTGTTTGTGGGGGATATGTAGAAGGAGCGATTCGACATAAGTCGACTTGAACGAAGACCGACTTAGTCGATCAGCCGACTAAGTCGAGGGACCGACTTAGTCGATCAGCCGACTAAGTCGGTCGGCCGAGCAAACACAGTAATTAAGTCTGGTAACTAATAGTCGTGTTGGTTCACCGAACCGACAGGTATTTATTTTTTGTAACTGTTTGTAACCTATATATATTAGGCTGTTGAGCCTCACAAGAACTCAGTTCAGTTCTTGGCTTTGTACGATCTATTGAGAATAATATAATCTGTTTATCCTATATGTTCTGTCTCTTGTATCTGTGTATATTTCTGTATATTTTTGTATGTATTATTGGTAACCTTATGTGATCTGTGAGATTACAACACTCATAGAGTGAAGCTTGACTATTATAACAAGACTTTTGAATGCATGAATGAAGAAAGAAACCCAGTAGTTGTGAAAGGTATTCTAAAGGTAATTTCAGTAAGACAGATTTCAGCAATGCAGTTGAAGAAGTTCTGTAGAAAGGGTTGACAGTTGTATGTAGCCCATATTTTGGAGACAACAGGAAATGAAACTGCTAAGTTGGAGGACTATCAAGTGTTACAGGAATTCTAGGATGTGTTTCCTGATGAGATGCCAGGGATTCCTCCAAAAAGAGACATTGATTTCACCATTGAACTTGTGCCAGGAACAGCACCAGTGTCCAAGGCACCCTACAGGATGAGTACACCGAAGATGCTAGAGTTGAAGATGCAACTGCAAGAGTTGTTGGAAAAGAAGTATATTCATCTGCGTGTGTCTCCTTAGGGAGCACCGGTTCTATTTGTAAAGAAGAAAGATGGTACACTCAGGTTATGTATTGATTACAGATAGTTGAACAAGGTTACTGTGAAGAATAAATATCCTTTGCCTAGGATTGAAAACCTCTTTGATCAAATGAGAGGAGAAAAGGTATTTTCCAAGATTGAATTGAGGTCTGGATACCATCGGTTGAGAATCAAGGATGAAGAAATTCATAAGACAGCCTTCAGGACAAGGTATGGACATTATGAGTTTGTAGTGGTACCATTTGGTCTCACAAATGCACCAACTACATTTATGTGCCATATGAACAGTATCTTCAACAGATATTTGGACAAGTTTGTTCTTGTATTCCTTGATGACATTCTTGTTTATTCTAAGAATGAGGAAGAGCATGAAGAGCATTTGAAATTGACATTGCAATTGCTCAGGGAGCATCAGCTGTATGCAAAACTGAGCAAGTGTGACTTCTATAGAGAAAGAATTCAGTATTTGGGTGACATTATCTCAGAAGAGGGAATATCAGTAGACCCTGAGAATATTGAAGCCATTATGAATTGGCCTACTCCAAGAAATGTGACAGATGTAAGATATTTTATGTGACTTGCAGGATATTATAGGAGATTCATTGAGGGATTTTCCAAGGTTGCACATGCCATCACTTCTTTGCAAAAGAAGGGGGTAAAGTTCAAATGGACTTCTAAGTGTGAAGAAAGCTTCCAGCAATTGAAGAATCTTCTCACCAGTGCACCAGTATTGAAAGTTGCAGACCCAGAGAAATATTTTGTGGTATGTACCGATGCATGCGGACAAGAGCTTGGAGGAGTCCTTATGTAGGACAACCACGTGATATGCTATGAGTTGAGAAAGCTGAAGGATCATGAGAAGAACTATGCCACTCATGATCTAGAGCTTGCAGCCATAGTACATGCTCTCAATATGTGTAGGAATTACTTGATGGGTATAATACTTGAGCTAAGGACAGACCATTGTGGTCTGAAGTATCTATTTGATCAGCCTACTTTGAATGTTAGGCAAGCAAGATAGCTGGAATTTTTATGTGAGTTTGATTTTGAAATCAAGCACATAAAGGGGAAAGAAAACAAGGTAGTTGATGCGCTCAGCAGGAAGATGCAAGAAATGCATGTGGCATCTCTTAGTATTTTCCAATCAGATTTGAGGCAACAGATTGTTAATCATGTTGTCGGAGATGAATTGTATGAGCAGGTAAAAGACAAATTGCAACAACAAAGTCTTGTGAAGAGGTATGAGGGATATAAAATGGAAGAAGATGGACTTCTTACTTATAAAGGTGGAATTTATATTCCAAATGTAGCAGATTTGAGGAGAGTTGTTATGGATGAAATCCATCAAGCTCCATATTCTGGTCACCCAGGATATCAGAAGACAATTGCTACAGCTAGAAAGCAGTTCTTTTGGTCAGGAATGAAAAAGGATATGGCTGAATATATTTCAAGGTGCATGAAATGTGAATAGGTAAAAGTTGAGCATCAACATCCAGCAAGTTTCTTGTAGCCTTTTCCAATTATGGAATGGAAATGGGAAGTTATTTCCATGGATCTTATTACCGAATTTCCGATGACTTGGAGACAACATGACTCCATCATGGTTGTGGTAGACAAGTTGACAAGGGAAGCGCATTTTATACCGGTGAAGTCTACACATAAGAATGATGACATTGCAAAGATATTCATGAAGGATATTTTCAAATTGCATGGATTGCTGAAGGCAATAGTTTCTGACAGAGATGTCAAGTTCACTTCCAATTTTTGGAAAGGGTTGTTTGTAGATTTGGGTATGAAGCTAAACTTCATCACTACATACCATCCTCAGACAGATGGGCAGACTGAGAGAGTCAATCAGGTGCTTAAATACATGCTTCACATGTAGGTGATGGAAAAACCAACCAAGTGGGAAGATTACTTACACTTGGTAGAGTTTGCTTACAACAATGGATAGCAGGCATCCTTGGGGATGAGTCCATATGAAGCTTTGTATGGAAGAATGTGTAGGACACCACTGACTTGGGACAACCCAGTGAACAGGGTTGTGCTTAGACTAGAATTTCTTAAGGAAATAAAGCAAGAGGTTGTAAAGATCAGGCAAAATATGAAAGCAGCACAGGACAGACATAAAAGCTATGTAGATAAGCATAGGAAGAACAAAGAGTTCAGTGTTGGGGATCGTGTGTACCTCAGAGTGAGGGAAAAGAAGAGTTCCTTGAAGCTTGGAAGTTGTGCCAAGCAGTCACCAAGATATTGTGGGCCGTTTGAAGTGCTTGAAAGAATAGGTCCTGTTGGATATAAACTTGCATTTCCTGCTAGTACTAGAGATCATAATGTTTTTCATGCTTCTTTGGTTAAGAAATATGTACACAATCCTAACCATGTGATAAATTGGGATGTGATTCAGGTGGAACCCGAGGGAGAGTTCTGAATCGAGCCAATGCGTATCCTCGATAGGAAATTCACAATGCTCCGGAACCGAGCCATAGGGCAGGTAAAGGTGTAATGGGAGCACTACAGACCTGAAGAGGCTATGTGCGAGCTGGAGGATGCCATGCGATTGGCACATCTTGTTTTGTTTAATTCTACGGAAAACTGAGGCGATACCAGTGTAACATTTTGTTAAACTTTGTACAGCACTGAGGACAGTGCTATTGAAAGGGGGAGGGGAATGTAACATCCCTGGTTTTTACCCCGATGCATTAATCATATATGATATATATATTTTAATTAATCATGGTGTCAAGCTAAAGGCAAAAGCCCCACCAGCGATTTGTTTTTGTTATGTTCGGTGATTAGAATTGTTACCGATGGTATATCAGGATATGCAGTATACATATCAAGTTATGGCATCATGTAACTATGCATTTTAATTAAATAACCCCAACCAGCTATATTCACTACAACCAAATTGAAAAGGGCATTATTTGTAAGGATAAGGGGGGGGGGATGTTAAACCTGAGCCTATGGGGAAAAAGCCATGTGTCACCACCCTGTTTGTTTTGCTCACCTTCCCTTGTCTCATCCAACTACCACCTTTAATGTCTGCTGAGTAGTTGAGGCATTTATTGTTGGGTGTTGATGTATATGTATCTTCAGAATGTATTTCACTTGTATTTCTTATATATTGTAACCCGATGTTTATTTTGGGATGTACTTGAGTTATGTCATGCCCCGATGTGTCTATCAGGAAGGTCTATCATGTAAACAAGTCATGTCAAGTCATTGTGGGTAACCCTCCTATTGTATGAGGGTTAAAGTCCCCATAGTTCTGGGGCACTAGGGTTATTAGACTCTCCTAGTGAGGTTGGCCCTAGTAGTGTTTTTGTCATGTCGGTATTAGTATAAATAGAGATCTAGACTCTCTATTTATTACAAAAATCATACACACTCAAGTGTAGTGCATAGTTGAGTAAGGAGAAGACATTGGGACTAGACAAGAAGAGGTTACTGTTGTTGGGAGATCACTTACTATTTTGGGTTCTACTTTTGGTGTTGATTCTATCTCTAAGGAAGTTGTGGGGTTTTCACCATTTATGGTTTCCCCGATGATAAACACTATGTTCATTGTCTCTTGTGTTTGATTGATGTGCTTGTTATTCTCTCAATAAAGATCCTAATATAATGCTAGCTTAATGATGAAATTCTAACATGGGATCATAGCTAACATGAGAAGAAGACACTGTGCAGCTGCGGGAACTAGTGCTTCCTAGTTTGTGGATCTTCCTTCATATATTTTAAGCAAAAATAAGGTGGAATAACTCTCCTCCTTAGGGCGCATCTTTCTGTCGAAGTAGAATCCAATTTTGAGGTTTTTCAGTTTTGGACCCAACACTACTGTCAAAAATTAGGGCTTTTCATAGAAGAAGAATTTTTTAGTGAGCCTAGGCCTGGATTGATCTCCTCCCCAAAATCGAAGTTAGGGATAAATTTCAAGACGTTTGGGTGGATAGAAATATGGAAAAGTAAAACCCTAATTTCTTACTGAACCAGCACTAAAGGATTTCACATCCAAATCTAGATCCGACATCTTGATCTGGTAAGATCTAAATCTTTTGTATTTCCATTTGAGGTTCTCAGTTTAATATGTCTCATCATACCAAGCTTGATGAAAAGCTTGAGGGAGCTAATAACTTCCGAGCCTGGAAGTGTAGGATCTCCCTGGTCCTGGAAGAAAATGAGTTGGACTCCTATAGTAATGAGGAGGTTTCAGTTCCAGAGGGAGATGAGGCCAATGCCTTGCATAAGAAAAAGTTGGTTATGGAAAAGAGAATCATTGCTGATTCTATCAAGGATCATCTCATACCACAGGTTTCCTCCCTCAAGACACCTAAAGCTATGTTTGATGCCCAAACCAAGTTATTTGAAGGGAAGAACATAAACAGGAATATGAATCTAGGAAACCAATTGAAGAATGTGAAGATTCAGAATGTTGAGACTATTCAGTCTTACTTTAAAAGGGTTTCTCAGATCAAGGAGTAGCTGGAAGAAGTAGATGAAGAAGTGGAAAGTGCAGAGATTGTGGTGACCACCTTGAATGGTCTCCCTAGATCATGCAACTCTTTCATTCAAGGAATCTATGCTAGAAAGAAGTCAGTCAAGTTTAGCAGACTGTGGGAAGATTTCTCTCAAGAAGAATCTCGAACAACAGCTTGAGAAGAGAAGATGGGAAGTGAAGATCAAGCTCTCACAGGGCACTCCAAGAAAAATAGAAGGAGCCATTATCACTCCAAAGGTAAGATCTCACACTTAAGAAAAGATTTGAATACTATTATATGTTACACATGTGATGAGAAAGGTCACATATCTAGATTTTTCCCTAACAAAAGAAACCTAAAGAAGAAGGGAAGCAAGAGAAGACATCATGCCCATGCTGCAGAGGATGATGAACCTTCCACAAAGAGAATTAGATAAGAAAGTGATGATTCTTCAAGTGCAGAAGAATATGTATTGATCTCCGCTCTCACGGGAACTGTTTCACATGGAAGCAATGATTGTCTCATAGATAGTGGTGCTTCCAAGCACATGACAGGATTCAAAGAATCATTTGTGTAGCTATCTGAACATGAGTCACCTCACAAGGTGAAACTTGGGGATGACTACCAATATCCAATAAAAGGTAGTGGTGAATCCTCCTATAAAATAGACTTGGGAAAGTATTTGAACATGAAGAATGTATTATTTGTTCCAGGACTAAAGAAGAACCTTCTCTCCATATCTGCATTGGATGCAAAAGGAATGAGGGTTGATTTTGTAGATGGTGAAGTTCTTATGTGTCCAAAGGGAAAGAATTTTGACAACGCAATAGTGATTGGAAAACAAGAAGGAGGTCTATACAAGTTAAAGGGCCAACCAGATCAAGCTTTGGTTCATGACACAGTAAAACCAAATGAACTTTGGCATAGAAGGCTTGCACATGTGCATTATAGAGCACTATCACTTGCAAGGAAAGTTGTTGAAGGTCTTCCAGAAATTCAAGCAAAACATGAAGGGGTCTACAAAGGATGTGCGCAAGGAAAGAACACAAAGAAGACATTTCCAAGTAGTGAAAGCAAAGCAAAAGGAATCTTTGAAATTATCCACTCCAATGTATGTAGACCAATGTCATCAAGCTCACTAAGCGGGTATGTGTACTATGTCTATTTTATTGATGACTTTTCTAGGAAGACATGGATTTACTTCATGAAGAATAACGATGAAGTGTTCAGCAATTTCAAGGAATTCAAAGCCTTGATCGAGAACCATACTGAAAAGAAGATCAAGACTTTTTGATCAGACAATGGCATATAATTCAATTCAAATGAGATCAAGGAACTATGTAAAGACTCAGGGATTAAGAGGGAGTTGTCTACTCCTTATAATCCACAACAGAAAGGGATTGCAGAGAGGAAGAATAGAACTATCA
Organism: Pseudotsuga menziesii; assembly: GCA_001517045.1. Lineage (NCBI taxonomy): Eukaryota > Viridiplantae > Streptophyta > Pinopsida > Pinales > Pinaceae > Pseudotsuga > Pseudotsuga menziesii. The sequence continues at coordinate 69,882 of LPNX010627491.1, forward strand.
TGGAAGCTGCAAGAGCTATGCTTCATGATCAAGATCTTCCTATGCATATTTGGGCAGAAGCAGCTACAACAACAGTGTATGTACAGAACCATACTCCACATAGAGTACTCGAGAACAAGACTCCTAAAGAAGTCTTCTCCGGTAAGAAACCAAAAGTCAGCCATCTCAGAATATTCGGCTGTCCTGTGTACATACACATTCCAAAAGAGAAGAGAGCAAAATTAGATACTTCAGGAAAGAAGGGTATATTTGTGGGATACTCTGAAAGCTTGAAGGCTTACAGAATATACTTCCTAGGGTTCAAGAAGATTGACATCAGTAGGGATGTAACATTTGAAGAAGGTTCATCCTACATCAAATCCAGAAAGAAACCTGCTAAAGAACCTGAAGAAGCAGAAGCTCCTAGAATTCATGATACAATCATGAACAAAGAAACTCAAGAAGAAGATCGAGAATTTGAAGAACCCCAAAGACCTGTAGATCCACCACAGGAGAAGAATCCTCACAAGAGGAAACCTGCTTGGGTATGAGAGATTATCCAAGGTGCAAAAAGATATGGGGTTCCAGAAGATAATCTTAGAGAAAGAAAGAGAACCAGATCCTGTTCCAGTTATGTAGCTTTACTATGTGACTTTATTGATAAAGAACCTTTTGAGTATGAAGAAGCGGTAGAACAGAAAGAATGGAAGGATGTGATGATCGAAGAGTATCAATCGATCATGAATAATGATGTTTGGGATGTTGTCCCAAGACCATAAGGGAAGTCAGTTGTAACTTCCAAGTGGATCTACAAGATCAAGCATGTTGTAGACGGTAGCATTGAAAAGTATAAGGCAAGATTTGTGGCTCGAGGTTTCTCTCAGAAATAAAGAATAGACTATGAAGAAACCTTTGCACCTGTAGCTAGATACACTTCCATCAAATCAGTACTTGCTCTAGCTGCAATGATGACATGGAAGATGCACCAAATGGATGTCAAGACTGCCTTCTTGAATGGTGTAGTAGAAGAGGAAGTGTATGTGGAGTAGCCACTCGGTTTTGAGACACATGACAGGGAGTCTCATGTGTGTAGATTGAAGAAAGCCATGTACGGTTTGAAACAGGCACCCAGGACATGGTATGGTAGAATTGACAGCTTTATATCTAGTTTGGGCTTTACCAAGAGTAAAGCAGATTCCAACCTTTACTATAAGGTGGAAGATGGAAACCCGGTAATGCTTCTACTATATGTAGATGATCTGTTTGTGATAGGTATGGATGGGTTAATTACCGATACGAAGAGAAAGCTTGCTGCTAAGTTTGAGATGAAAGACTTGGGAATGATGCATTATTTCCTAGGTATGGAGGTGTGGCAGACTACAGATGGAATATTCCATGGAAAAGGGAAGTATGTGGTAGATATCCTGAAGATATTTGGGATGATGGACTACAAGACATTAACCACACCTATGGCATCAAACCTAAAGCTATTGAGTGATGCTTCATCATAGACAGTTGATGCCACGATGTATCATTAGATGATTGGGTCCTTGATGTACCTGAAGAACATGAGACCAGATATCTACTTTGTTGTGAACACCTTGAGCCAATACTTGATAGATCCGAGACATGTTCACTCGACTGCTGCAAAGAATATTCTGAGGTACCTGAAAGGTACGGTTGATTATGGGCTCAAGTATAAGGCTGATCAAAAGATTAACCTAGAGGGTTATGTTGATTCAGATTGGGTAGGCAGTGCCATTGATAGGAAGAGCACTTCAGGGTGTTGCTTCAGTATGGGATCAGGTGTGATATCATGGTTTAGCAGGAAGCAATCCTATTTGGCACTCAGTACAGCTGAAGTAGAGTATGTTGTAGCCTGTTCAACTAGTTGTGAGGCAGTATGGCTGATGAAGCTACTGTCTGATTTATTTGATCTCCAGTTAGATGCTACTTGTATATACTATGACAACTAGAGTTGTGTAAAGTTGTCAGAGAATCCAGTATTCGATGACAAGTCCAAGCATATCGAGATCAAGTATCACTATATCAAGGATATGGTGCAGAGAGGAGTAGTAAAGCTCTGGTATGTTGCGATGGACGAACAGATAGCTGATGTGTTAACTAAGCCATTGGCTAGGGTGAAGTTTGAGTACTTCAAGGAGAAGCTTGGTGTTCTCTAGATCGAGATTCCTCCCAAGAGGAAGTGATGTGTCCGTGCTGAGCCTTTCTGACATGATGAGAGGATTAGTTCCTTCCATGGTCAAATATAAGTGCTGTGCCCTTCCTACATGGTGAAAGGATTGGTTCCTTCCATGGTCGGATGTAAGAGTTGTGACATGGTGAGAGGATTGGTTCCTTCCATTGTCAGGTATATGTCTGAATGCCACATCCAGCATGAAAAAGGGCTGGATCTATGAAGACACATCTAGTATGAAAAAGGACTAGCTTTGATTAGATGCCACATCCAGCATGTAAAAGGGTTGGCTCTGTGAAGACACATCTATTATGGAAAAGGACTAGCTCTGTGTAGATGGCACATCCAGCATGAAAAAGGGTTGGCTCTATGAAGACTCATCTAGTATGAAAAAGGACTATCTTTGAGTAGCTGCAACATGTGGTATGAAAAAAGACCAGCTCTGTGATGTCTCATCTGGTATGAAAAAGGACCAGCTCTTTGATGCCTCATCTAGTATGAAAAAGGAATAGCTCTGTGAATACTCATCTAGTATGAAAAAGGACTAGCTCTGAGTAGCTGCCACATCTGGTATGAAAAAGGACCAGCTCTGTGATGATATATCCAGTATGAAAAAGGACTGGCTCTATAGAGGTTCCTATGATGAGAAGAATCAAGAGATAGCACCTATGATGATGACCTAGTGATGATCTAGATTGAGTGATGATCCAGATCCATTGATGATCCAGATCGAGTAATGATCCAGATCCAGTGATGATGCCCAGTGATGATCCAGATCCAGTGATGATGTCCAGTGATGATCCAGATCAAGTCATGATCCAGATCCGAAGATGAAGATGACTTGAAGATGAAGATGAATTGAAGATGAATAAGACTTGAAGATGATGAGGACTCGAGGATGATCTAGAAGATACAGAGAAGAAGACTTGTGCTAAAAATTGTGTTGAAAGAATACCTTCCTAGTTTAGAGGGAGTGTTGATGTATATGTAACTTCAGAATGTAATTCACTTGTATTTATTATATATTGTAACCCGATGTTTATTCTACGATGTACTTGAGTTATGTCATGCCCCGATGTTCCTATCGGGAAGGTCTATCATGTAAACAAGTCATGTCAAGTCATTGTGGGTAACCCTCCTATTGTCTAAGGGTTAAATTCCCCGTAGTTCTGGGGCACTAGGGTTATTCGACTCTCCTAGTGACGTCGGCCCTGGTAGGGGTTTTGTCATGTCGGGATTAGTATAAATAGAGAGCTAGACTTTCTATTTATTACACAACTCATACACACTCAAGTGTAGCACATAGTTGAGGAAGGAGAAGACACTGGGGCTAGACAAGAAGAAGGTTACTCTTGTTGGGAGATCACTTACTATTTTGGGTTCTACTTTTGGTGTTGATTCTATCTTTGAGGAAGTTGTGGGGTTTTCACCATTTATGGTTTTCCCGAGGATAAACACTATGTTCATTGTCTCTTATATCTGATTGTTGTGCTTGTTATTCTCTCAGTAAAGATCCTAATATAATGCTAGCTTAATGATGAAATTCTAACACTGGGAACTGGTGGGTGGCAGGACTATCAGTCTTTTCCACACCCTCACTCCACCCACCATCTCTCCACCTTCACGTGGGTAAGGAGACCACCACTACGCCACTCTCTCTCATCAGTTCTATTCATTCTCATCCGGAGATGTTTTGCTTTGTTCACCTTCTCACGCGTAGGGGCTTCGGATGGATTTTCTCACGCAGAGCTGAGTTAAGAAGGGTGTGATTTCTAATTCAGGGTTCGTTCTCCCCTTTTCTCTTTGATTGCTAGTCTGGGAGATGTTCACTCTCGCGCAGGAGATCGTTTTCCTTTCTCACCATTGTTAGACTGTGTGATATTTGGTTAGTTCATCTCTGAACTGTGGTTGTTTTTCTCCTCTGATCAGTTGGGTTGCTGTGAGTACCTATGTTGTGTGGGCTATGGTTTAACCCACATTTCGATTGGCTGTGGTTTTCCCTTGTGATTTGGGATGCCGTATGTTTCTGTGTAATCATTTTGGCCACGATAGGGCCAAGAACGATTACAAGTTTTGTTTCCCCTATGCAAGCAGTGAAGTGCTTGTTTTGTTGCATCAATGCAGAAGTTGGTCTTCGGACTGCATAGGAGTGGTGATGAGGGCCTGATATGCTTGAAAAACCTGGTGTGTTTGGGAACCACACAGACAGAGCTAGTGGGATGGATTTCTTCACCACAACCCCTAAATTTCATTGGAAGGGAGGTCAGGGCCTGAGGGACTGCGTTGCAGAGAAAGGACTGATTTCCTTGTGTTGGGTGCGTGTGGGTGTCCTAGAGGTCAGGCTAGTTTTGGTGTAGGTCTCCTTAGCTCTTAAATGAGCTCACTAGTTTAGCAGTTAGCATTTCCTAGCTCCTAGATGGCATGATAAACCCAACTATGTTGGCTTGGCTGATCCGTCGTTCGCCTGATAAACCCAACTGTGTTGGCTTGGCTGAATCGTGTATCCTTATGGTGTTATTTTCCTTGGCTATGTGTAAGCCTGCTAGTTCCTTATTCCTTAGGAAATCATGCCTAGCTCGGGGGTGGCAGCGTTGCTGAGAGACTAAAGAGAACGCAAGCCTATGGTTGGGTGGAACATTGCAGCGACATAGCTAGTTGCGGGACAGTTCTCATAAGATAAGTATTCTTACCTAACTTGTGTTTGGAACCATATTTACCATTGATGAATGATGATGTACATGTTAAATGCCGATTGATATTTTTTTCTTCCATTGTGTATATGAATGATTATGCTTAATAATATGTTTTATGTTTTTATGTATCATGCCTCAGCATTAGGTGTATGTATGTTCATGTTTATGGGGCTAGATGCCTATATGTTGGTGTAAAGTAGCATCCTCTTGCCCGGTCGAAGGGTCAGGGACGTTACAAGGTGTGTTCATTGTTTTCATTTTTTGAAAAGATGAGTTCGGTGTGACTATTTGGGGGAATCTTTTGTTTTGAAATAGAATTGAAACACTCTCTCCTTCCTGTAAATAGGGCATACTTTGAGTGGTAAAATTTAAAATTTTACATCCTATATTGTATGGTTTTACGTTTCTGTATACACTTCATGCATTCACCTAACCATTCAAGATAAAATTAACAATAGATTTAGGTTAAGTTTTTTTAGTAACTTGAGTCATAGGATAGAGACGTGTTCCGACATCTTTAGAAATAGGAGATGCCGTTATTTTTCTACACTGCAACTTGAAAACTTAGTGGTTGTTCCATGTATCATCGTTATATCAAACATGTTCTTTCACATACCCTTGAGGTATATCGAAAGGTACTTCACATACTTGATTGTATATTAGAAGTCCCCTTTTGAACAGTTGTGCATTAGATAGCACTAACACAAAATTTTTCTCCCACGTACCTTGTGTATATCAGGAGACCCTTCAAGGATTTCCTAAACCATCTGAGAAAAGCCCTTTTGATCATCTTGTCAGTGCAATACACCGAGAACAACACTCGGGGAGTGTTACCACCTAAGTTGTACTTAGTGGTTTTTTATCAAGTGAGAGTGGTGAACCGGACAAGGATAACTTGTTAGGAATTTAGAAGACCTTCATTCTTACTTCTGGGAAGCTTTGTTGTACTATATCACATGTTCATACCCCATGGGGGGATTGTAATAAATGTTCTAGCATGATAGTGGCTATAAAAGACTCGGTCTCTTAGACTTTATATGTTAATCCGAATAGCCCAGGGTGTTTTTTCCCTTGGTTATTATTGGTTGTTGAATAAACAACTGATGATTTTTTAGTTTTTCACTCCATACCTCCAAAGTTGGGGTGGTCGGCTTGGAATTTAGGCCTATTGAGGTTATTAGAGTCTATCTGTCAATGTATAAACATGCTAGACATCATGGTTGATTCATATGAACATGTCTAAGTCCCCCTAGGTTTTTTCAATTTTTCAATTTTTTAGTTTTTTCAGTGTTTTTTATTAAAATTTAATTTTTCCAAAACTTAGGCTATTTTTTAATAGTTTAATTGGGAAAATTGATTTTATAATAAAAGTGGGCCAAATAATCAGTTTCAGTCATGTAGGTGCTCATTTTAAAGCTAAGAGCACCATGTAAACCCATGGACCCACTATTTCCTAGTTTTGAGTGATTTTCCATCACTCAGGTCAGATAGCCCCAAAAAATCAATTATTGATTATTTTAATTAATAAATTGATGAATAATGGAGCAAATACAAAATCATAGATCAATGGATTCTCGATCGATTTGATTGAAATCAGTTAGATCTGAACCAGATTGACTAGATCTGACAAATCCTTGACTGAAGGAGGTGATCAAATCAGATCCAGAGTTGATCTGCAGCATCCTTTATGCGAAATTTCACCCTCCCTCTCTCCTCCACATGTTTTGGCTCATCCGGATGCTTCAGTCAATAGGTTGAGGTGTCAGTCAGATCAGCTCTCCGATTGACAATTGCACTCAATGAGACTCAGATCTCGCTCAGTTAGACACAGATCAGGCATTGATGGACTCTCCTTCAGCTACAGTGGTCTATCTCCTTGGGATTTGTGTCCCCCTGGGTTGGATCTCCTAGTTTTTGTATATATCCAAGCATAAGCGTCCTCTTCTAAGCTAGTTAGAGTTGGATTGAAGGGCTTGCTATTGTAATACTGTTGTAATCTTTTGATTGTTGAAATAAAGAAGCTTTGGAGGCCAAATGGTGTAATGCTCTCATATATGTGGATTAAGCATTGTCTTACGACTATTGATGTTGCTGACTTTTCTCTCAAATTCTACATCTGAACCCTGTCTAGCTTGAACGATTCAGTTGAATCAATAGGAGCATAGTTGGGTAAGTAAGGTTACTTGTTTTTCTTATATCCCATATCATATATGTTATAATATCTAGATTATACATGTTTAATAAGTTTAATTGCATGTAATTCTTGTCTCTTTTTCATATATATATCCATATCTCTATAGAAATAATAGATCAATGCTATGTGCAATGATGCTAAGAAGAAGCACAGGAAATAGATCTTGCTACTAAGAATTCTCACAAGCATACACAGGAAA